>BQNB010111797.1:0-22276 GCA_026074375.1 Tanacetum coccineum | reverse complement strand
AGGGTATGTAGTGAAGTATAGGATATCTCTACATGAAAGTAATCATCCTTGATTACTTGTATATCATGTAGTAGATAGGGTGGGTTGCATAGAAGTGATTACATTTGATCACGTGTATGTCATAGAGTAGATTTGATTTCTATATTGTAACTCTTGTGTAATTGTGTAGATCCGAATAGTGTATAAATCTAGAAGTGTAGATTGTGTGTCGGTTAGTATTTTAGGCCTTAAAATACATTGGTGAAGTGGTAGATTGGTTCTAGCTAAGATTAGGACTCGACATTTAGCTTAGTGTCAGAAAATATTGTAAGCGACGCGGTTTATGTGTTTAGGCCATAAAGCACAAGGTTTGTTATGTTGGGCCACAAAACATAACGGGTTTGGTTATACCCGAAGGTTTTCTCGACATCTAGCTTGTGATTGTAATATATAGCTAGGTTTACTGTGTTTATGGCCTATCATAAATGCTTGTTTATTTGCTTGAGGTTAATACGGTACCTCTGCCGTATTCTATTTGTTCCTAACTTTGGTCTTTTAGTTTATATATTTACCGGGGTAACACCCTTTACCAAAAAAAGGTTTTCTCAGCCGAAAGGGAGCTTGTTGATTAGTGATGTAACTCTCGAGTTGGATAATCGGGAGTGGAGTAGGGCGAAGAGGAGCTTCATGACCGAACCACTATAAATCACTGTGTCCGGTTTGCATTTTCTTTTACCTTTCGCTTTATTTATTTCTTTACATTTATCGCTTTACTCTTACACTTGCATTGTGCTTATAATTGTGTGAATTGTTGTGTATATTGTGTTAGTTATGGCTGTATAGTTCTTTGTAGTAAATATTGTGAGTGTGGTTATATTGTTAAAATATGTACTCGTTATTGTAAATCTATTATCGACGCTTCTCATATTGCATCAAACTTGATTGGTGATTTGATACGAAAGATCTAGTCCAAAAACCTCTGCTGGAGGCGGTCCCCATAAATCAGGCGGCCCTCACATATTTATGGGACCGCTAACACGAAGCATTGTAATGTCTGATCTAAAGTTTTATTTTTAAATAGAAACGTATTCACCCTCCCTCTACGGTTTCCACACCTTCCATTTTATTTATTTTGAGCCAAAATATTTTGGACTAGGAGGGGGAAATGAAATTTAAATTTTGAATGTATAAGTGTTAAGATTTTGAGGTGAAATTTAAAGGTGGTAAATTACTTGAAGTTGCATGCATGCATGAGATGTAAAATGCAAAAACGTAAACGGTTTACGTAAAAATCGTAAATGTAAATGTTCATGACCTATGTAGCATTTTATTGATGTTCATAACTTACATGCTATGAGTAGACTAAACTTAGTCTAAAGTCGGTGTGCGTTCAAAGACGTTTTTCATAGTACGAGAGATAACTTCTCGGTTTTAGGTCAAATTGAGTACGTAAATGTTCGTAGTAAAAATATTGCAAGCTAATAGTAAAATATTAACCTGGAAAATGTCAGTTGTCACAGTCTTTCCCTGTTATAAGAATTTTGTCCCAAAACTCACTTAGTGGTATCCAGTGATGAGGTGTTTGGAAACAGGTGAGGGTATTTGTTTCGAAACTTGTTTTCACGCTCCCAAGTAAATTCGGGACCTCTCCTGGAATTCCATCGTACCTTGACGATTGGAATGCGGATCTGCTTCAACCGTTTAAAAAGGTAAAAACTAAATCATCGGTTTCTAGTTTCGGCAGGTTATTTTTGGTTTATTTTTTTGATTTTCGGTTTGGTTTTGGTTTTTTTGGTTTTTATAGCTCTCCCTTAGTTGTTTTCTTTTAAAAAGAAATCATAGTTAAATATAAGATTAGATGCTAACACTACTCATAAATGCTAATTGTGTAAACACGACTACTTTTCGCTTCTTTATTCCTAATTTCCTTTAAGGATTTTATTTAGAAAATATAATGTGAAACGAGATCATTTTATATATATTAAGGCCTTATTATTATAAAGGTGCCCGGTTTAGACCATAATTAGTTTGAAATCCTTTCCTAAAGAGACGATATGGTGAGAATAAGGTCCACATTAAGGTTCTAATTTCACATGATTTAGGGGTTATCCTTTTTATTTCATCCGAAACAACTCAACTACGAGTCTAGAGACAGAGGCTTTATTTAGATAACCCCGGAGTCAAAATTTGGCTTTATTATTAATCGTTAAGCAATAATAGCCCTCAGTCCTTTAAACAACTGACACATCGGGCGTCCTAACCGACAGAGCCAGTAGTCTTATTTTGACTTCGGGTATTCCCTCGACCTTTTTTAAGACTGACACATCAGGCGTCCTAACCGACAGAGCCAGTAAACTTTTATCAGTCTCGGATTATTATTATTATTATTACTTCCACCCTTTAAACGACTGCAACATCGGGCGTCCTAACCGACAAGAAACAGTGGTCTTATTTAGGCTTCAGTTTATTACAATATTATTATTTATTATTATTTTTTATTTTTTTATTATTAACATCACTTCATTAAAAATACAAGGAGATTACAATACATTGGAGGGAAGCCGAGATACTATCTGAGCTCCCACTCCTTTAGCAATAGAAAATCCAATCCTATTAAAAATATGACTAGCAGCGCGGGCCCCAATATCTTGAGCCATGGAAATATTCCGGACCCGCTTCAGTAAAGTCACCGCATCTTTCTCGAGTTCCCCAAAAGAAGAAAATGAGAAAGGGAGAAATCCGTATCCAATATCCGCACATTTAGTCATATACTTACCCCGTTTGCGCTGTGCAGCATCAGTCACCGCCCGCCCAGGAGCAAAATCAGACATCCCTGTTTGTGTCAAGGGAGAAGATCCAGTCAGATCCACACACACATCCAGACCTCCATCCCACGAGTAAAGAAGCATATCTGCTGGACGTAATTTTTTGTCTCCTCCATCCAGTCCGATATCAACTTCCTTACCAGCTGAAATACCCGATCGAAAACAGATGTCGACAAGGGTGTCACGAACCATATTGTGACGGTGCTTAATCCCGATAATCCCAGCACATGATATAGCATGATCCCCATAAATATCCTCAATAAAAACCCTTGAACAAGCTGAACAAGGCTTGGAGACAGAAAATAAGGGGACGCCTAAACGGTAACACAGAACAGAACGGTAAGTCTTACCGTTCATAGTCTGTCCCAGCCCAGAAATCGGTACCACACGAAGCCAGTCTGAAGTGTGATCCTCCTTTTGAGATTGCCACAAGGCCATCTGTCGAGGCGATAAAGAATAAGAAGATTCTGCATCCTTAGTAACCCGAGTGAAATATATGTCTGCCATCTTTTTCATGAGTTTGGGGGCAGCGACCTCACTTGGATTACTTAGAAAATCAATCTCCATGGCATTGTTAAACACACACAAAGCGTCATCGAAAGTGGAGCCAGGAGCTACGATACCAACATCTCGAAGCAGTTTAGTCTGCAAAGTAGCAGACTGCAAACGTGAGGCAATAAAGGCATAATTCAAAACATCACCTGCTGAATAAATTCCAAGCCCCCCAAATGCAAAGGGTAAAGTAGCGAGTCTCCACTGCCAGTCCCCAAACCCCGATCCAGAAGCCGTGACAATACGCTCCAAGGCAGAACGAAGAGCCATGTCAAAAGAAAGTTGAGCCGACTCAAAGACACGAGGGGGGCATGTGCGCATAGTAAAATATAGTTTAGAAACCCCTGCACACGCCCTGAAAAAGAAGGTAAAAAAAGAAAATAAAAAAAAAAAGAAGAAAGAACACAAAATAAATAGAAAAAAAAAAAAAAACAAAAAGAAAAAAAAAACAAAAGATAATAAATTGTAAAAAAACTAAAAAAAGAATGAGAAGCAACTCACATTGAAGATCATTAATCTTGGCAACCGCGTCCAAAAGCCCAATGGTTTTAGATACTCTCTTCATACAGCGCACTAACCAGAATCCAACATCCACACTAACAGCCCAAAAAGGAAAAAAAAAGGGAAAAAAAAAAATGGGAAAAAAAAAAAAAAAAAAAAAAAAAAAAAAAAAAAAAAAAAAAAAAATTAAATAAATAAAAAAAAAAAAAAAAATATAGATATAATATATAAAAATAAAAAATATTGGTTTATTATTATAATAAAATTATATATATATATATATATATATTATATAATATAATATTATTTTTAATAAAAATAACAAAAAAAAAAAATCCCCAATAACTTAACCCCATGCAAGGGCCGAGAAATATTATGTGGGAAAATACCTTCCAATCTGCTCCTGGGGTCTTCCTTGGGCAGAAAAGCTCAGTTTTGTCAACGTTGAGATGCAATCCATAACGCGGACCATCCTCCGTAATTAATTCCAAAACTTACCTACAACCAAAGTAATCCCCAACAAATAGGTGCCGAACGTCAAGATACAAATCTGAAGACATAGATTAATGAGTCCTCTGAGTCCTTACAAAACAGGGGATGATAGCACGAATGAAAACAAAAGAGGGCCAAGAGAATCCACCCTGTTGCACCCCTGGGCAGACCACAATGAGTGGCACCATCCGTAGTTACAATCTGGCAGGGCTAAAGTAGTAGAACTCTACCCAACGAGAGATAGCAGGACATCGTAGACGGACTTCCTCTAACATAACCGTCCGGTCTACCAGATTGAAGGCATTTTGAAAGTCCACCAAAAGCATTGAAAGACCAACATCATCCCCACGATCCTCAACCAAACGATTAACTGCATGAAGAATAGCCTCACCCCCTCCTGGAACCCCAACACCAAACTGCAGACCATCCAAATAACCATCCAAAGAATGACCAATCATAGTGGCACTAACCTTGGAGACCAGACGCCTCCAGATAGTACCAACAACTATAGGACGAATACCACCACCTGGCTTAACAAGCGGTGTAAGAGGGGCACTAGCAATATACCCACCCAGCACCGTAGGGCAGTTCCCTTCAAGAAAGAGATTCACCACTTGGGTGATAGAAGAGACCAACTCATCAGAAATAGCAACAGCCGCTCCGCTCAAGCAATCCATAAGGTGTTGGGCACGCAATCCATCGCGTCCACATGACGTACCTCGGGGAAAACTCTTGATCCTGTCCAGAACCACATCCTGAGATGCAATAAGGGGATGGTGGTCAATATGTGAATCTGGCAAGGATGGAGTAGACATAAAAGGGTGTTTAGTCTTTAATTCCTGGAGAGTAGCATCGTTATAGAGGGCCACACCCGAGGATGAAAGAACCCTCACAGCAGCAGTATAGTGGCCATCACAAATTTTCCTCTTACATTGCTTGAGGTTTTTTGTTCAGTCAAATCAAGGTCTTCCTCAACCAAAATAACCGTAGGAGGGCAGAATTGCTCTAAAGTCTCCCTCACAACTCCAAACTACCACCAGGAACACTCCAAGATCGGATTGGCATTGGTGAATACTCTCTTCCTGTGCTATGACGTTAATTATCGGGACATTGCCTCAAAAAAACCTCCTCGGGCAAAAGGTTTTGAGGAGACAAAGAGGTAAGACTAACAAACTAACCCAGCAAGAAATATCATCCGGCTTGGAAATTACCTTATCAAGAGCTCCTTTCAAGACCCGAGAAAACCCCAACCGACACTTTAGGAGGGATAGATTTTACCATACGCAACCCCTTCGAAAACAAACTATCAAGAAGGGACAAAGTAAAACCATCAACAGTCGTGCCACCAAATCCATCAACCTGGTTCAAAGCTTGGACAATTTAAGATCAAGTGGCTTAGCAAGGTCATAGATCACAAAACGAACAACACCATCCCCGATATCGGGGGGTGATACAAAATCAGCCCCATGCCCATGACGACACTTAGCACCAAAAGTATGAGTTTTGAAGCAGACACCACATAACCAAATGCCCATCCGTTTAAAAGTTGCCTTTGCTTTCTCAAAAACAGCCAAATCAGTGAGAAGGGACTGTTTAGTGATAGTTTGCGCGTCACCCTTACAATGTCTGTCGCAAAGGTGGGTTATCAGATAGGCCCTAGTAAGCCCAATACCACCACCGTTGTGATACCCATTAAGCCCCGCGAACGGGCAATGGAATTTCACAGTAGCCATATATCAACAGATCCGCGAGCCAAAGACAACACCAATATATTTTTTATTTTTTTTTATTGAACGGAGCCAAAAACCGCCTTGAGACCGAGGATAACCCCAAATACAAAAGCACCCTGCTGTCGAAACCCAACCGTAATAGCGAACCAAAACAGATGGTGACCTGCTTTGAGGATGCCAATACTATCACGAAAACAAGCTATCTCAAAACCAAACTTACCCCCTTACACATCCAAAACTGCCCCAAGCACAGAAGCTAAAAACGAACAATACGCATCCGCACAGACCCAAAAGCAACCACGGAACCCAAGAACCAAATTGTACCGATGAGATAATAGCCCAGCAAAGCAAAACAAGGGCCGCAAGGACACCGAGCGAGTCAAACACGGCGACCCAAACAGATAGCACCTACATTGATAGATGCTCGAGCTTGACCCCAAACAGGCAACCAAACGTTGCAATCAAACAACAAACCACACACGCCTTGCTTAAGCAGGAAGACCCGACAAGCCACAAACAAAGCTTCTCTCAACTAAAACCAGGGAAACCCGACAATCGATAACCCAGCTTAACCACAAACCATAGAAGAAACCATGGAACCAAGCCAAACGTGCGAGACCCAGAAAACCATAACCTGTAACTGTCCGAGATACTCGCCAAAACGACCTCAAACAAACCCTGAACACAGGGAGATAACAAGAACTCAAACAGACCCTGCTCAAACCTGTAGCGAAACCACAGCTATATTAACCCAGCACAACAATCGAGCAAGCCCACAACCAATATACAATAAGGAACCTAAACAAATAAACCCCAGGACTGTAGCGGGTCTGAACCAACCTCGTAGCCAGTTTGCAGCAGACCCGAGCACCAAAATGAAGAACCTCGCAGCAAGAGGCAAACGTAACCAAATTACAAGAGAAATAAAAATAATCACAAAGACAAAGAGGCGTCACGAGGCATAGATCACAACAACAAATAAAAAAAAACAACCCCGATAAAACAATCTAAGCCCAAAATTCCATGAGATTTGATACATGGGGGGGGAAAAATACAAGATTTGATACAATATTATTATTATTATTATTATTATTATTATTATTATTATTATTATTATTATTATTACTTTCACCCTTTAAACAACTGCAACATCGGGCGTCCTAACCGATAAGAAACAATGGTCTTATTTCGGTTTCAGTTTATTACATTATTATTATTATTATTATTATTATAGCCAAATTTCAAGTCCTGTGGTCTTTTAACTACTTAGACAATGGGAGCGAGCCGTCAGGAATCGGTAGCCTATTTCTTCATAATACTAACAAAACCTCAATGTGTACCTTACTTTCATCAGAAAGAATCTCTACGAAGTGATCAAAACTAAGAATCGTAAAAACCAAATCAACTTTATTTATTGAAAATTATTATTTTGTTTATTTAGCTGATGGGAGCAAAAAGACAAAATTAACCTCTATGAGCTCTAAAGAGATTCAACTACTCCACGCTTAGCATCTAACTTATATTCAACTCTATCATTTTTTGTTCTTTGCAAAATTTTAAAATCTGCCAAACGCTTATCTCGAAAGCTAAGAGAAAAGCTAGAGTGAGGACACTCGTCAAGTCAAAATATTCCCTATTTCAAACCTAGGGGTCTATTTCATTTCTAACATTTTGAGTAACATTATATATATATATATAATATATATATATATATATATATATATATATATATATATATATATATATATATATTCATCATTTTTATTTTTTCATTTTTTTAACAAAATAAATCAATTTTTTGGTTAAAACAAAGTTGTGTGGGGCACAGACAGGTACAGGTATGATCATTTCGATAGAAATCCCCCCCACACTTAGAATTGAATATTGGCCTCAATGTTTAAAAATGTCGGGGTTTACCCCCACACTTAAGAACGAAAAAGGCAAATGCTTAAAATTCCAAGTGTGAAAGGGGAAGCAAAATCAGATATATACATATATGATCAGGATTAAGGATTTCCCAAGATATAACCATGAAACTGATCGGAGACCGAGTGATTGGAGGATTGAAAACAAGCACAACGGTCTTCAAGATCATAGGGAATCCTGCAAGCAAAAATAGCAAAACCACGAAACACAACAAGGATAGAAGCACACCCCCACACTTATTCATTATTACTACTAAGCTAATATAATATTATTACTACTACTAGGATAAGCATGGGTTGCCACCCACGAAGCGCTTGTTTATTAATGAGTCACTAGCTTGACTCGCCCCCGAATTTATTTGTCCTTAGGGGGAAAATAGAGAACCGGTACATCCATAGCAGGGATGTCCCCTCCATAGTAGTGTTTGATCTGGTGCCTATTTACTTTGAAGTTAGGATCGTCGGGTTGAGATAACTCGACGGTGCCATATGGAAATACTTCAGCAACCGTAAACGGGCCGAACCAACAGGATTTTAATTTGCCCGAGAAGATCTTTAATCTAGAATTAAAAAGAAGAACACGATCAACGACATGGAATTCTCGGTTTTTGATCTTTGCATCGTGTATCTTTTTTGTCTTTTCCTTGTAGATCAAAGAGTTCTCGTAGGCTTGATCCCGAAGTTCATTTAATTCATTCAGTTGAACTTTTCGGTGATCACCCGTAGTTTTTAAATCAAAATTATCCCATTTTAAGGCCCAATAGGCTTTGTGCTCGAGCTCAATGGGGAGGTGACAGGCTTTTCCGAACACGGTCTTATAAGGAGTACAACCGATAGGTGTCTTGAAAGCGGTACGGAAAGTCCACAAGGCGTCATCTAATTTATCGGCCCATTTTGCTTGATGCTCGCCTACTGTCCTTTCTAATATCCTTTTTAAACTACGATTGGATACCACCACCTGGCCACTTGTTTTAGGGTGATACGAGGTCGAAGGCTTATGTGTAACACCATATTTTGTAAGAACTTTAGAAAATTGGTCGTTACAGAAATGAGTACCTCGATCACTAATAATGGCCCGTGGAGTTCTAAATCTAGAAAATAGTTGCTTTAAGAATTTCACAACTACTCGGGCGTCATTAGTGGGGAGCGCTTTCGCTTCAACCCATTTAGACACATAGTCGATAGCCACGAGTATATATCAGTTCCCTCGTGAAGACGGGAACGGGCCCATAAAGTCGATGCCCCATACGTCAAAGATCTCAACATTTTGGATAGGATTTTGAGGCATTTCATCCTTTTGTGAGATTTTTCCTTGACGTTGACATGCATCACAATTTGTGACCATGTCTTGGGCATCACGATAAATGGTGGGCCAAAAAAACCAGAGTCAAAAACTTTCTTGGCGGTGTAGTTCAGGCCATGATGTCCCCCGATTTGACCATGGTGGCAGGCTTCAAGAATATCATTAGCCTCTTTCCCGTCCACACACCGTCGGATAATCTGATCGGCACAAATCCTAAAGAGATAGGGGTCATCCCGGAAATAATGTTGAACATCCTTAAAAAATTCTTTTTCTGCTAGGATGACATCCCCTTAACAAGCACATTACCCACTAGGTAGTTTGCAATATCGGCAAACCGCAAGGGTTCATCGTCAGGGTTAAGAGAAATCATGTTCAGGGACTCGTGTGGAAAATTGTCATTCATTTCCATATCAACGAGATCCCCTTGATAAGGGTTTTCTAATCTGCTCAAATGATCAACCGCGAGATTCTCTGCTCCTTTTTTATCATGAATTTCAGTATTAAATTCTTGGAACATGAGAATCCACCGGAGCAATCTCAGCTTAGCATCTTGCTTAGCGAATAAGTACTTTAAAGCCGAGTGATCCGTATACACTATTGTCTTAGGACAAGACCAGGTAAGAACCCAAAAATACTCGAATGCATACACCCACAGCTAAAAGCCTTTTTCTATAACGGTAGTAATTAGTTTGAACCTTCGATAAGTCTTACTCGTAAAGTGGTATATGCCCTAAAATATTTATCCTTTTCTTTGTCCTAAAACAACTCCCACACAAAATCAATACATCACACATAATCTAAACGTTAAGTCCCAGTCCGGGGGACACAAGAACATTGTCTCATTTCAGTCATTTTCCGACTCAATTATTTATTCATTATTAATTTTAGGTTTTTAGCGCGAGTCGCTTTTAATTAATTATCTTATAGTTTAAATCGCGTAAACAAAAACATCATTCAACGTAAACGACACAAACAAGTTAAAGTTTTACATCAAGCAAGTGTTTATATTATTATTAAATACTAATTTATAACATTTCATAATATATTTTTATTGGTTCCGTAAAACGCATACGTGTTCGCAATAAATTACATTCGGGCAAACCCAGAAAGGCACCTATACCTATCTAAACGCAAACAAATACCCACTTTTAATACCTAATACATAAAAATAACTATATTTATGAACCAAATAAGGTCCTCATGGGCCGTTAGAGGATTGTTTTACAAAAGGAAATTAAAATTCCAAAACCCCTAGTATCATACTTTCCAAGTTGTAAACCTTACAAGAAGTACCATGCATCCCATGTATCCATAAATTGGCACATCACATGTACCCTAGTCCTATTTTGAGTCGTGGCCTCTTCCTAGGGAGGAGGAGAGCTCTTTGCAATTGTCCTTATACCACTTCTCATTCCATGGTTTAATTAAGGTTGTTTTAAACATGACTAGTTACTACATATAGAAAGTCATAGGATAATTAAACACACACTCTCTCCCATTGAAAGTAAAAAAACTTCATTTTCTCTCTTTTCATAAGCCAAAACCCACGGCCAAACTATAAAGATTAGGGTTTCATTTTTTTTTGATTCTAAGGTATTCCAAGCATACAAGGGTAATTAAAGCATATCTAATGTTACTCAAGGGTATGCAAGCGTTTGATATGGGGTTAAACAAGGAGTTAATCAAGAAAAGCCTATTAATGGATTTTCTAGAATAGGGTTTTGGATTATTTAGAGAGCTTGGCTAGTGTTTTTTAACCATGCGCTTATCATCCTACATCTCTCCCTATAAGGTTTATTTTAGTTTACATTTCCAATCATTCATGTAATGTATGTGTACATGCTTGTTATATATGTTAAACACCACCTTAGATGCATTTTTTATGATTATGAGATATAACAAGACATATAATAAATTTCGAATTCTATAAGTTATAAGAATGAGATAATACATGGAAATGGAAGTACACACTTGATATAAGTAATATTTGATTTTATGAGTTTAGTTTGTGAAATTATTTTGTATTGAAAGCAAATTACAATTTTATTGTATAAAAAGAATCACAAGGTACATGGAATCAATTGACAAGATGTTATGGACTTTATTCTAAGAGGACATATTGATGTAAGATATATGATAGAAAACTTGGTAAAAGAATTGTACAAAAGCTCTTAATAAATGGAAGTATAAAACTTGTTTTATAAAAAAAAAACATATAACCTATGTGTACCTACTTGTTATGATTTCCTTCATATAGTCATAATAATATTTTATATTTTATTTAATTAGTACTTATCACAAGGATCGTAAGCATATAAGAAACTTGAAAAACCGAGCAATAACGAAGGAGATATGACATTTTTAAGTTTACAATAATTAAATGTATAAAAGTATTTTTATAAAAGTTATTTTATAAAAATATTTACTGTATCAGATGCTGGAAATATTAAGTGAAGAAATTTTATAAAATAGTACTTTTCCATGACGAATCCAAACATGTAAGAAACTCAAAAAACAGATTTAAAATGAAGGTGATACGTTATTTACAAGTTTAAGTTAAAAAGTATTTTTAAAAAAATAGGTACTGTTATGAAAGGATACTGTTGCAAATAATTTTCCCAAATAGAGCTTATTGCTTAGAAGACGTGGACATAGGAATACACTAAAAATTCGCATTAAAACGAACGAATACAATTTAAAATACGTTTCAATAATAAAGTTATAATAAAGTATTTTATAAACATTTCACTTACCTGTTACTGTTCATAACTGTGACAAACCATATTATAAATTATAAATATTTGATTCGACTATTCAAATACGAATTCCATACATATAAAGAACAAGCAACAGCGGGAGTTAAATATAGTAAGTTAATGACTTTTGGAAGGTTACACGATTAATTATATAAAGTAAATTAATATAATTTTATAAAACAATTTAAGAACTACTGTTTCATTCAGGGGCATAATTATTATAAAATATAATATTTTGATAGATTTCTTAATACGAAAACCAGAGGACTAAGAACACTTGAAACGGAGTTTAAAACGATAAAGATACGAGTTTTTATAAAAATCGTATGCACTCTCCTTCACTTTTGGGTACAGATTATAAAAAAAACAAAGTAAACCAATTATATACTCAATTATATACTCCAATAATAATCTTAAAACGAGTATTAGTTAACAAACAACCAACTCAGAGATGAAAAACAAACTTAATATCTTACGGATACAAATATAAACAACTTTATTCAATAAAGTACGGTTTAAACATTGTTTTGACATTTAAGACTAAACAAAGACTATTATGTGGTGGTGTAACTATATAACTTATGATGTTGTATTATTAAGTACATTGTACTCATACGGCCTATATTTAATTAGGTTGCATTCGGTCTTATTCGTGACGTTTCCATTCACTTGATTCATATACATCAGTCTATTCACTAAGGTGAGTTCATAGCCCCATGTTTTACTATATCAATGATTTACAACTTTTGGGGTGAGAAACATGCATCGTTTTACAAATTGGATGCAAGTGTACATTTTATCATGATTACGTGTTTGCCTAAGTAGCGATAACCCACTGTGCCCATTATCATGAACTGTCAATTACTTTGTGTGAGCGCGAATGTTATAAATAGATCTATTTGGGATTGACATCCCCGTTCGGGTGAATAGCACTCTCTGTGCCGGTCTGCCAGACAACGGATGTATACCATGTCGGATTTGGGATGTTGCGGGTTAGAACATCATCAAGGGCAATGTTGGCAATTTATATTCCAGTTCATACATGTCGAGCTTTAGTGTCATGAGCTTAGGGAAACGTAATTACACTTTGTGATGTTTGCATCTGTTGCATTATCATACACTTGGAAAACTTGTGGTCCTACATTATATTTACATAAACCTATGAATTCACCAACTTTATGTTGACATTTTAAAGCATGTTTTCTTAGGTCAATGAGGCACGAGGTGCTAAGGTACATTAGGGATAGTCTTTTGGGGAGTCATGCATTAAAGATTTAGAGTCATTACATCTTGGGATTTTTGTTATGACCTAAAATCTTTGTTATCAAATGTTGAACAATTTATGCCATTGCGCTTTGTATTAAACAATTTCAATAAATCCAATGTATCATATTTTAAATGACTCTTTTAGAGGTCGTTCTCATATGTTGTGCTATTGATCTATGAAGTAACGCTCCCGGACTCATTATTCCGCTGCGACCCAATTTGGGGGTGTTACAGATTGGTATCAGAGCCAAGGTTATAGAGAACCAGGTCAAATGTTTTTACTTGGACTATAACTGTTTTCAAACATTGCATCATACAAAGGGATTTTCATGGGACATTCATTCATACATTACTTGTTGCATTAGTTGGGTAGACTAGATACTGCATGATTCACATACGTGTTTATAATATATTAAGTATATTATTATGGGTCTTATATATGTACTAATGTAAACTCTGTTTGAGTGTTACAGATTCTGTCATGTCTTCTTCATCCACAGTCACCTACACATCCGTCTACACTGATTCTGAGCCAGGGAGAGTCTTTTGGGGAGCTGATGAGGAGCTGTCTGATGGAGGTTCTCCACGAGTCATCGTATACGGATACGATGGACTCCCTATGCAGCCGGTAGCCCCGCCATCTCCGGACTATGTGCCAGGACCTGAGCACCCACCGTCTCCTGATTACGTGCCCGGTCCTGAGCACCCACCTTCACCTGTCGAGGTACCATACGTACCTGAGCCTGAGTACCCCGAGTACTTAGTGCCATCCGATGCTGAGGCACCCTTGGAGGACCAGCCTCTACCTGCTGATGCCTCACCTACCGCCTTGTCACCAGGCTATGTGGCAGACTCCGATCCGGATGAGGATCCGGAGGAGGACCCCGAGGAGGATCATGCTGATTATCCCGCTGACGGAGGGGATGATGATGATGAGCCCTCCGATGACGATGATGATGATACCGATGATGAGGATGAGGAGCCCTTTGAGGACGAGGATGATGACGAGGAGGAGGAGCACCTAGCTCCGGCCGACTCTTCTGCTATACCCGTTGTCGACCCTGTTCCCTCAGCTGGGGACACAGAGGCATTTGAGACTGATGAGTCTGCACCTACACCTGTACCATCACCTAGACGGCACATGGTTATGATATCCGTCAGACCCCAAACACCTATACCATTTCCATCGAAGGCGGAGGTCGAGATACTTCTTGCCTTACCTATTCCACCACCATCTCCACTATCACCTTGGTCATCTCTACTACCTCAGATTCCTTACCACCACTACCACCTACACCATCATCACTACATTTACCACCACCTGTACCCACATCATTACCGTTACCATTATCTCCACTACCACCACTACCAGCCTCACTATTCATACCACCATTAGTCGACCATAGGGAGGACATTCCCAAGGCCGAGTTACCACCTACATAAAGGATAATGTAACCGACTCGCTCCCACATCGAGTATGATGGGGGGGGGGGGGGGGGGGGTAGGGAAGTTCGAAATGCTGCTCCTAGACCTACTAGAGGGCATAGAGCAGATTATGGGTTTATCGGCACTATGGATGCTGAGATCAGACATCAGAGAGCTGAGGAGGCCAGCTATGGCATTAGGGATGTTTAGTTAGACCCGATAGAGGCTGTTACTCGAAGGGGTCAATGCTAAAGTGACTGAGCTCGCTGCGGTACAGGAGCAGGACACTCAGGATGTTTATGCTGTGATCTAGGATGCTTAGGACATACAGACTCAGTTATCACAGAGAGTTAACGTATTAGCCGAGGATAGTCAGTTTCACTATAAGACTGCACGACTGTTAGATTAGGAGGCCCTAGTTTCTTGAGAGGCTTAGGCACATTCCGTAGGTTTGAGTTTGACAGTTCACTATGAGCTGCAAGCATATAGGACTCACCCAGACGCAGGATTATCGTATCGCCTCATAGGAGTCATTGATGGCGACACTGATTGCACAGATCTCATTGCTACAGGGACAGTTGTCAGCAGCTCTGGGACAGATTCAGGCACTTCAGGCTAGAGATCAGACTCATACAGATGATCACGAGGGCGCTGGTAGTTCTGCCTAGGTTTACATTTTTCATGTCAGATTCATAGCTATCATTATGTTAGCCAGCTAAGTATTATGGGTTTTAATACCCACCCTAGCAACGGCATAGATTTGTATATTATATTTTTTTTCCTTTCTTGTACCGAGACCACAGGTATGTTTATCCAAATATATATGATGTGTAGTATTATGTCATGTCCATCTCAATTCTATTATGTGTTAGAGATCCCAGTCTATGTGTATACAAAAATCACTGTGTGATATTATCTTGTATATATAATGTGTTGTATGTATGTTTATGTCGATCTAATTTATTATGTGTTGTGATCCCAGTCATGTTATATAATCACTATGTGATGTGATCTTGTTATATATATGTGGTACCCATGTCATGTTGTGATGATATGAAAAACTCCACAATGTTTATATTAATTGATTTAGAACAATATGCCACTAAGGAGATCATCTGCTACTGCAAGGGCTGCTGCTGCTGCAAGGGCTGTTGCTACGGCTTTTGCGGCTGCAGCCCCTATGACAGCTACTGCTGTTGAACAGCTAATCAAAGCAAAAGTGTCTGCGGCACTTGCTAATCATGAAACTCTTCGAAATAGCACTAATGGTCAGGGCGACAGAAGCCACAATTCTGACACTAGAATTAGAGGAATTGTACGCACTCCGCATGAGTTGTACGTAATAAGGAATTTTTTGAATTGCAAGGCCCTTACTTTTAAGGGTACTAAAGGAGTGGTTGTGTTGTCATAATGGTTCAAAAAGATGGAGTCAGTGTTTCATATCAGCAACTGTGCTGTGGAGAACCAAGTTAAGTTTGCTACTTGCACTTTCCTTGAAATGCACCTAACATGTGAAACTCGCTACAAAGACTATTACGTTAAGATGTTCTTACACCTATTGGACTGGAAGGCACTATAGAAATGATGACAGTCAAAATACTGACCAAGCGGTGAAATAACAAGTTGAAAATTGAGCTCTGAACCTAAAAGAAAAAGGTACTGATGTCGCGAGTTACACTCGAGCGTTTCAAGAGCTGCACTGATGTGTGGAAGGAATGTTTTTCAAGAGGAAATCAGATGAAGTTGAGAATATGTTGGAGGACTTCCGGATATGATTCAAGGGAAATGTAATGTCATATCAAAGCCCAAGACGAGATGGAAGAAAGCCAATAAGTTTGGCAAATGGATCATGGATAAAAAAGTCATCACTATTACTGAAAGACAAACTAAACAGAAGAGAAAGTTAGAATTTAATGCTGGCAACAATCAAGGGCATCAACAACAAAACAAGAGACAGAACACTAGGATGGCTTACACTGTTGGCCCTGGTGAGAAGAGGGAGCACACGGGATCATTTCCCTTGTGTACAAAATGTAACTATCACTACAAAGGACCATGTGCTCCTAGGTGTAATAAGTGCAAAAAGATTCTGGCTCGTGATTGTAGGAGTTCTGGTCCCAATGGTAATAATAACAACCATGGGAACTCCGGAAAAACCAGAAACAGCTGCCATCTTTTTCTGCGTGTGGTGTCCAGGGGCATTTCAAGAAAGACTATCTGAAGTTGAAGAATGGAAACCGTGGTAATCGAGGTGGGAATGGCAATGCTCCAGCAAAGGTTTATGTGGTGGGCAATGCGGGAACAAACCCGGACTCCAACGTCATTACGGGTACGTTCCTTCTAAACGACCGCTATGCTTCTATCTTATTTGATACTGGTGCCGATAGAAGTTTTGTATCTACTACATTTAGTTCCCTAATTGATATCACACCAACTACATTAGACCATTATTATGATGTTGAACTAGCCGACGGGAAAATAATTGGGATAAACACTATCATTCGGGGTTGTACATTAAACTTCTTAAACCATCCATTCAACATCAACTTAATGCCCGTAGAACTTGGTAGTTTTGACGTCATAATCGGTATGGATTGGTTGTCAAAGTACCACGTTGTCATTGATTGTGCCGAGAAGATCGTTCGTATTCCCTAGGGAAATGAAACCTTAATTATTCATGGTGACGGAAGTAATCAGGGAAACGGGACTCATTTAAACATCATTTCGTGCACCAAAACTCAAAAATATTTGTTAAAAGGACATCATGTCTTTTTGGCACATGTTGCAATGAAGGAGACTGAAGACAAGTCGGGGGAGAAGCGACTTGAAGATGTACCAATTGTTTAAGATTTTCATGAAGTGTTTTTCTTGTAATGAATTACTTAACTACTAACTGGGTTTTCTCCACCGACACGACAAGTGAATTCCCAATGTCGATTTGATACCTGGTGCTGCATCCTGTTAGCACTAGCCCCTCTCGATAGGCTTCCTTCCAAAATGAAAAGAGATTGTCGGGAGCAACTTCAAGAACTATTCTGACAAGGGCTTTATAAGACCCAGTTCCTCACCTTGGGGAGCTCCGGTCTTGTTTGTCAAAAAGAAGGACAGATCATTTCGAATGTGCATCGACTATCGGGAATTAAACAAGCTGACGGTAAAGAATCGTTATCCACTCCTAAGGATCGACGATTTATTTGATCAAATACAAGGATCCAATGTTTATTCTAAGATAGACTTGCGATCGGGTTATCATCAGCTTCCAGTACGTGAAGAAGATATTCCAAAGACGGCATTCAGAACTCGGTATGGTCATTACGAGTTCCAAGTTATGCCATTCGGTTTGACGAACGCACCAGCGGTATTTATGGATCTCATGAATCAGGTGTGCAAATCATATTTGGATAAGTTTGTGATTGTCTTTATTGACGATAAACTAATTTATTCAAAGGACAAGAAAGAACATGGAGAACATCTTAAGGCAATTTTGGAATTGCTTAAGAAAGAAGAATGGTATGCTATCTTCTCTAAATGTGAATTTTGGATTCCCAAGGTATAATTTCTTGGCCACGTGATTGACAGTCAAGGCATTCACGTGGATCCCGCCAAGATCGAATCCATAAAAGATTGGGCATCTCCTAAGACTCCAATAAAGATTCGTCAATTTTTAGGTCTTGCCGGTTATTATCGAAGATTCATTGAAGGATTCTTGAAAATTGCTAAGCCAATGACCAAGCTTACTCAGAAGAAAGTCGCCTTTGAATGGGGTGACAAGCAGGAAGCAGCTTTTCAGACATTGAAGAATAAGTTGTGTAGCGCACCTATTTTAGCTCTCCCTCAAGGAACTGAGAAATTCATTATTTATTGTGATGCGTCGCATAAAGGATTGGGTGCGGTATTGATGCAAAACGAGAAGGTGATCGCTTATGCATCACGGCAGTTGAAGATTTATGAGAAGAATTATACTACTCATGATTTGGAACTTGGTGCAGTAGTGTTTGCTCTAAAACTTTGGAGACATTATCTGTATGGAACCAAGTGCACTGTGTTTACCGACCACAAAAGTCTACAACACATTCTTAATCAGAAGGAGTTGAACATGAGGCAACGTCGTTGGTTAGAGTTGCTTAATGATTACGACTGTGAATTTCACTATCATCCGGGGAAAGCAAACGTAGTGGCCGATGCCTTAAGCCGTAAAGAACGGATTAAGCCATTATGGGTTCGAGTCTTAGTCATGACTATTGGTTTGAATCTCCCCAAACAAATTTTGGAAGCTCAAATAGAAGCACAGAAACAGAGAACATCAAGAATGAAGACGTAGGAGGTATGATTAGGTGGGATATACCGAAGAAAAAGTTGGACCCTCGTGCCGACCGAACTCTATGCTTAAATAGCAGGAGTTGGTTTCCATGTTGGTGATCATGCACGAGTCCCACAAATCAAAATACTCTATCCATCCGGGTTCTGACAAAATGTATCAAGACATGAAAAAGCTATATTGGTGGCCCAATATGAAGGCCGACATCGCCACCTATGTTAGCAAATGTTTGGCGTATGCTAGAGTCAAGGCTGAACACCAAAGACCATCGGGATTGTTGGTACAACCCGAGATACCTTAATGGAAGTGGGACAATATTACTATGGATTTTGTCACAAAGCTTCTTAAGTCGTCACAACGCCATGACACCATTTGGGTAATTGTTGACCGACTTACTAAGTCTGCAATCTTTACGCCAATGAGAGAAACTGATTCCACAGAGAAATTGGCAAGAATATACATGAAGGAGATAGTCACGAGGCATGGAATACCTGTCTCAATCATCTGTGATCGTGACCCTAGGTTCGCATCAAATTTCTGGAGATCACTTCAGAAGGGCCGTGGGTACTAGTTTGGATATGAGTACTACGTACCATCCATAAACTGATGGACAAAGCAAGAGGACTATCCAAACTTTCGAGGATATGCTACGTGCTTGTGTGATCGACTTTGGAAATGTTTAGTAAACATTTGCCACTAGTTGAGTTTTCTTACAATAATAGTTATCACGCTAGCATCAAGGCTGCATCGTTTGAGGCACTTTACGGTCAAAAGTGTCGTTCACCTGTTTGTTGGGCCGAGGTTGGAGAAGTTCAACTCACCGGTCCAGAAATAGTTCAAGAGACAACCGAGAAGGTCATCCAAATCAAGCAAAGGATTCAAGCCGCTCGTGACCGACAAAAGAGCTACGCCGATTTAAAGCGTAACCCGATAGAATTTCAAGTTGGGGATAGAGTTATGCTTAAATTTTCACCTTGGAAAGGGGTCATACATTTTAGAAAACAAGGAAAGTTAAACCCTAGATATGTTGGACCTTTCAAGGTGCTGGAAAAGGTTAGATCCGTTGCTTACAAGCTTGAGCTTCCTCAAGAGTTAAGTAGGGTTCACAATACATTTCATGTATCCAACTTGAAGAAATATTATTCCGACGAACCATTAGCCGTTCCATTAGAAGGACTTCATGTTGATGACAAGCTCTATTTTTTGGAGGAACCCGTAGAGATCATGGATCGAGAAGTCAAACAGTTGAAGCAAAGCCGTATCCTAATTGTCAAGGTTCAATGGAACTCGAGGAGAGGTCCTGAGTTCACATGGGAAAATGAGGACAAATTTCAAAATAAGTATCCGCATCTCTTCACTAACCTGTACCTTTGTCAAGTGTAGCGACTTGAGCCTTGAGGACAAGGCTCTACTAACGGGTGTAGACTGTAACATTTTGCATTTTCAGGTCATTTACGACTTCATTTATTCTATTATTTATTTTTAGGCTTTTACGCGTTCGATTTTAATTTTTACCGTTAAGCTAAAATCACGTAAGCTAAAAATGATCATTTAACGTAAGCAGGCATCAAGCAATTAAATGTTACGTCTAGTAAGTGTTATGAAGTTATTAGGATGATAATTTATAACTTTGCACTTTTTACTTTTATTGGTTACGTAAAATGTTTACGTAACGCAATAAAACTGTGGTTTTGCATGCATGGCAAACCATGAGTTCATTTAAACTTCAACAAATACCCACTTATACCTTTAATGTCAAAATTTTATAAATCTTTCACTTGTTACTAGTCATTGCCATGTACAAGAACAACACAACATATGCATTGCCAAATTAAATCAAAAGGGAACCCACTAACTAATATTTAAGCTTATATGTTAACCCATGGATAATACACTTTACTTATTAACTAGTCCAACGCCTCTATTTTGTCCCCAAGCATGATCTTTATTTCGGCAAGCATTAGGGAAAAACAAGGCATGCCTAAGTCCAATCACTTCAAGTCTTACATAAATTAAATCTTTCCTTGCAACATGCTACACCTCTCTTACATCTACACTAACAAACATGTAAACCCTAGTGTACAATATACATTAAACAACTCTTTTGTCTCTCCTTGCTTCCAAAACTCACGGCAAGGTTTTGGTTCTAAAATTATTTCATAACTCTCCACTTAAAATACTTTTGCTTAAACAAGTATATTCAAAATCCAACGGTTAAACCCTAACTCCAAATCCTCCATGTATTAACTAGATTTTGGTCTCCTTGGCATGCCTTGTATTCGGCTAAAATCAAGGGTAAATAATGCATGCTTCAAGCCCTTTCAAATCAACACTTACACATAAGCATGCATGTCCTCATTTTCCCATACTTGTTCTTACATCCTTACACCCTAAACCTATATTAAACTCATAAAAACCATACTCTATTTTAGCTCATAACCGGATACACACTAAACCACATTTAAAATCAAATTGCTAGTTTCTAAGACAGTGTACATCTTTTCTTGGCTATAAATAGGGTCCCAAAAGTAGTAGTAAACACATAGTTATCAATACAAGCAAAAATCAATTCACCACTTTCTCTCCACAAGCCTCCAAACCCACGACTTCATTTTTATCTCATAAAAACTCTTCACAATTCGATTTCTCTAGTGTTCTAAGCATTCAAGGGTTAATACGTATCATATCTAAGGTGTTTAAAAGAGTCTTGGAAGCTTGGTTGATTGTTTACAAGAGTTTATTTAAGTGAAAGAAAGTTAGGGTTTTCTTGTTACGTTTTCAAATTAGGGTCTAGATCAAAAGGGTTGGATCTTGTTCATCACTTATCAAGCACACATATAAGGTTATCTAAAACCCTAATCTTTTCAATACTTTCATTCTTGTATTATATAATTATGTGTAGTTAAGTCATCACCTAGGAAACTTTACAAGTTTATAAAATGTATTTTCATGTTGCATCATGGTTCGAACCATATAGATATATGTTGATATAATGTTAAAAATCATTTTATAATGGGGAAACACATATTACACAAGTACATGGAAATTTATAAAATATGATGAAAAATTTATTTATTAAATTATGAATAAATAAATATGTTGGACTAATTTCTTGGACAATATAAACACAATATGATAAAAACCATGTAAAGGACTTAAGTTATACACAAGGGATGTAATTTATTAATTAAGAAGACTTGTAGT
>BQNB010111796.1:3154-22276 GCA_026074375.1 Tanacetum coccineum | reverse complement strand
CAGAGACTCAATTCATATAAAATTATTTTTTCAAAAAACCAATTTAACTACTTGAAAATTTTGTGCACTAAGCATTAAGCAAACCAAGATATCTCACATTTTAACGATGAACCACTCAGCCATTGACAATCACTGAAAAGTGACAATCACTGAGTGTACAATTATACAAAATAGATAGACGATTTATATAATTTAGTTGATGTTTTATGATATGAAAATAATAATAAAATTTTGGTAGAACAATTTTTTGAATGTGTGGTGTAATATGCATGAAAGAGATGTGCCATTACAATATCATAACGTGTAAGGCATGTTAACTAAGGTGGAAATAAAATTTGGGTAGGATAATTGAGAAGATGTTTGTCTAAGTTTATTTTAAGGACAAAAAATATATTTTTTGTTTTATTATAAGTAACCTACTTCAAAAAGTATCAACACGAGTAATATACTTTTAAAAAGTCACAAAAATGTGTAATCATTGTTTTTTCTTATGGGATGTGATATGCACACCACACAAATTGATGTGCACACCACAAAAATCATATGTGTGATGCATATGGTACAACACCACATATGCGTTTTTGTGTTGTGCACATCACTTTGTGTAGTATGAATATCAACTTCCTTTTCTTATACACTTCAGCTGCCACCTAGGATAACATGTGTACAGTCAAAGTCAACTTCTTTTTTTTTAATTCCTTTTTAATTTTTTTTAATTTTTTAAATTTTTAAATTTTTTTTTGTTATACTTTGTTTATGTTTTTTTAAATAAACTAAAAAAAATTAAAGGTAAAAGTCAACTTTTCTTTAAATAAAATTAATTAATTTTTTTTAATTTTTTTTTTACAGTCAAAATAACAGTCAAACTTTTTTAAAAATTAATTTTTGTTTTTTTAATTTTTTTTATACTTTGTTTTATAACAAAAAAATTATATAAACATAAAACAAAGTATAACAAATACATTTTTTTTAATTTTTTAATTTTTTTTTTAAAAACATAAAACAAAGTATAACAAAAAAATTTAAAATATTATTTTTTTTTTAAAAAGAAAAAGAAGTTGACTTTGACTTTGGCTGTACACATGGCATCCTAGCTGGCAGCTGAAGTGTATAAGAAAAAACAATAGTTACACATTTTTGTGACTTTTTGAAAGTAAGTTACTCATTTTATACTTTTTGAAGTATGTTACTTATAATAACAAAAAACAAAAAATATGTTACTTATTCATAGCTTTTGTCCGTTATTTAATAGACTTGTAAGTTTATTAAATATTGATAAGCTTACAAACTTACTTTTTGGGTTTTTAAGTTTATAGACTATAGCTTATGACTTTAGAGTAAAGGTTCGAGTCAATTCAAGTCAGATTATTTATACTCGTTTAAATACGGAATTTATAAAATTGAAATTAAAAAAATAAAAAAAAATCTTTATTCAGGTCAATCGAGTCGATCCGAACTCGAGTCAGGCAAAAAAAATTAACCCGGTACTCGACCTTATTCAATATTCGGGTTGACCAGAATAACCTAAATAGGCTTATTCGGGTTCGGGTCCGAATCGATTTCATGTCAGGTTAAGTATTTTGACACGCCTAACTTAGAGTTTATAAATTAATGTGATAAGCTTATGCAAGTCTACAAAATTGCCTTAGTAATTTATCAATCTTTTGATATTGTTGCCTTTCTAAAAAAAACCTTTTAATAAACTCATATGTTAATCATATAAAATTTGATACACACCCTAAAAAATAACATGATTTGCTTAATTTCGTTTCCAAAAAGATATATATTAAAAAGGTACTTCATTGTTTTGGTTAGAGTGCTAATAATATGATTATGATGTACTACTAAATACACGATTTTTATGAAGCAAAACACAAACATGTAAGAAAAGAAACACTAAAGAAAAATGAAAAAAAAGCTAGATTGTATGAATACGAAAATGAAATATAAACTATTGATACGAGTAACATGTTTTAAGAAATAAGAAGTACCTTAAACTTACAGCATAACTCATATTTATTTGAATATAAGATAATCTTATAGCCCATTTGGTTCGTGGAAAACATCATGCGAACCAAACGGGCTCTTAATCCATAATGTATGCATAAAAAAAAAATGATAATTACTATTCGCTTTACCTCATTCTAGTAAAACTGTATAAAAATGAATCCACAATTTCAAAAGAACCGATTAAAATATAAACGTGTGTACTATAGTAAACGTCATGTCGAATAGGATAAAAACAAGCAAAATTACCCGCGCGTTGCTGCGGGCGTTAGTTTTTCGCGCGTTGTTGTGGGGCATTAATTTTTTTTATTGGGTTTATTTTTTCGGTCTCATGTTTAATATTTGTTTTTTTTTCTTATATTAAATGACAATAGCGCGTTACTGCGGGACATTTTTTTTTCTTATTGTATTTTGTGCGGGTTTATTTTTAATGATATATGGTATAATGGCTGATATAGGGTTTTCTTTTTTTTTCAATAAAGGGAAAAAAAAAATTTTTTTTTTGCCCAGGACGATAGTAAGTCGTAAATAGTTAAAAATGAGAGTACGTCCCGTAAAAAAAATTTCTTATTTTTGGCCAAAGAAGAGGGATTATAAAAGTTTTTTTTTTTGCCGATGAACAGTAACCGAGCCCAGGTGTTTTTTTGGGCCGATAAACAGTAATCGGGCTCAGGCCCAAAGTGGGAGCCCGGCACTGTTTCACGAGGATTAGTCCAAAGTGGGAGCCCGGCACTGTTTCACGAGGATTAGTATTATGTAAATTGTGTGGATATTTATAGAAGCCCGTAAGTCCAAAAGAAAGCCAAAGCCCACCCGGACATTCGTACTCGCATACAAATACAAAGAAACTTGAGTACTTTATTTTTAAAAGTTATCCAATTGTGCCTTCTCGAGCAAAACTTTATGGCTCCGCTCCTGCCCGCAAACAAACACAATTATTATCTGAATACAAACAATAGATACAACCTCATAACAGAATGCCAAACATATAAAACAAAACGGCCAAATTCAGAAAAAGAAAACCACACTTAAAAAAATACACGCCGCAACAAAGAAGTTGTCTCGCCGCAACGCACAGAGCGATTCCACATCGTTTTAAATATGCTTAACGAGACTAGTGTTTAAATATAAAATCTGTCAATGTAAAGAACAAGCAAAAGAACCCGCGCGTTGTGGCGGGGCTAATTTTTTCCCGAATAATTTTTTTTACGTTTCGGGAGTTTTTTTTTGGCGATGCGTTATGACGGGGTTAATTTTTAATATTTTCTTTTTTTTGTATGATTCGGGGAAAAAAAATTTGCGTTGGGACGGGCTAATTTTTTCCTGAATATTTTCTTTTTTTTGGAACGGTTTTGTAAATTTTTTTACGGGAATTTTTGTGTAAGAAAATCGTAAATAGTTAAAAGGTGAGGGTCTGTTTTGTATTTTTTTTACTTTGGGCCAGATTTTAGGCTATTTTTGGGTTGTTTTTTTTTTGCTAATTTTTTCCCGGATATTTCATTTTTTGTACGATTCGGGAAAAAAAAATTTGCGTTGGGACGGGTTAATTTTTTCTCGAATATTTTCTTTTTTTGGGACGGTTCGATATCTTTTTATTTGGGCCGATGAATGTAAAAAAGTTGTGAACAATAAAAACTTGACGTGTTTTTTTTGTTAATTTTTTTACGGGATTTTTTGTGTAAGAAAATCGTAAATAGTTAAAAGTTGAGGGACCGTTTTGTATTTTTTTTTACTTTGGGCCAGATTTCAGGCTAATTTTGGGCTAGTTTTTTTTTTTTACTTTGGGCCACATTTTTAGTAATAATTTTTTTTATATGGCTTATGTGTTGGGCCTCATGTTTAAAGTGTTGTTTTTTTTGCTATATGTGTTTTTTTTAATATAATGGGTTGTACGTTTGTGACCATATCGATTATTTTAAAGTTATTAGGTATCGAAGATGTTTCCGCGGGTATTTTTTTTATCTGAATAAATCAAAACTTTTGTAATATTTTTTTCCCATTCCTACTTTGTGCATACAAATTAAAAAAAAAAAAAAAACAAGTTGGCCCAAAAATGAGAGCCCGTTACTGTAGCGGGTGACCCACTGTCAAAACGACAGTGGATCCGTCACCGATTGTGTATATTAAGAATGTTCATTGGACCCTTTTTAATGGGCTTATTCTAAAAAAAACATTCATTCTTGTGTGTGTAATTCGGTGTTTGGACCATAATCCCAAAACCAACGTAGCATTGTTTTTGCAGTTTAACTGCAATAAAACGTAAGTATGCTTGATATTAGGGGTGTTGATCGGTTTGGTTATCGGGTTATTCGGTTTGTTCGGTTCGGTTAGTTTGGTTAAAAGTTTTTTTAAGGTCAACCCATATACTGACCCAAACCGAATTCAAATTTGGTTTTCGGTTCGGTTCGGTTGAATTTTGATTCGGTTCGGTTCGGTTTTCGGGTTTACCCGAATTACACAATTTATTAAAAAAAAATATATATATACAAATATATATTTAGCCAAAAAACTTATTTCAAACATAAAAAGTGTTTTTCAATATTAGGATAAAATTTTATTGATCTTTTTACATATATAAATATGAATAATAATTTTTTTTATATATAAAATTTTATTGATCTTTTTATATATATAAATATATTAAAAATATATATATTTATATAAATTCGGTTTTCAGTTTAGACTGTCAAACCCATATCCAACCCGAGAACCGAAATTATAATTCGGTTCGAAACTAAAATAAAAAAAACAGTAAGTATTTGGATTGATTTTGTTGAGATGGGTGATCATTTATTATTTTGAGGTTAGCCGGTGATGAATGTTATCCGTCGTGAATCGTAGCGCGGTGTGCTTTGGCTGTGGTTGTGGGTTGTTGCTTTTGATATGAGATCAAGATCGACCTCAGTGAGAAAGTTTTCTTTTGAGAAACTGAGAAAGATGAGGTATAGTTTTGGAGGCACTGATCTTCAAAAAAAAAGTATAAAGAAATACTTTCCATATATCAGGTTGTGTGTTGTTGGGGTTGTTTGTTGTCATAGGTATACGGGTTTGTTTAGCGTGTAAAATGGTGAGCTGATAAAAGGGAATCAGTGAATGAGTATATAAGGTAGGGCGGCGACGATGAGTATATTCGACGTGTTGGCAGCGGTGAGTAGATCTGGGCAGTTGGGTAGCAGCGGTAATAGGTATTGTGAGGATTCTCCGGCGGGATGATTGAGTAGTGTCGCGATTTGATCGGGTTGTGGAATAAGTGTTCGTGATTGTGAATCATTCATCTGGAACAAGTGTTTAATAAGTTTTGTGTAAAATAAAGATGCGTCTTGAATTTGATTATGGTTTGTAAATTTGTAAATTGATGATTTTCTTAGCTATTACTCAGTATTATTGAATTGTTCTAGCAAAATCACCAGAGAATTGTTTGATTAGAAGTAGTATTGTTTCTAATTGTATATTATTTGGGTTGAGTCTAATAGTAAGAAATCAAAAGAATAGGGTAAGTAATGACCACGTGGAGTGTTTTAGCATACTTGGAAGAAAAAAATTAAATTAATGACGTGATAATTTAGTCAGTCATTTGGGTAACATTATCACAAAACAAACAAGTACGTTGGTGTAATGTGTACAAAAAAAAAGTAGGTTGGTAATAAATGGTTTTTACCCTTTTTGTTAACACTATAGGGGGTAAAACACATTTCGCAATAAACCCACCCCCACCACTGTGATATTCTGTTCGAAAAAAAGTAGTCTTTTGTTCACAAAAAACTCACCACACCCCGCAACAAAATTGCGATCTAAAAGTTTCATAAGATTAGCTGCAACAAATCTTGCGATTAGAGAAGAAACCCGCAAAGGGTTTTGCGAATTTTCAACAAATCATGGATGAAGAAGCAGCCGCGGTACGTTTTATTCATACAAATTCATGTTAATTATCTGTTGAATTAGTGATTTTTTTGAATTATTGTTTTTTCGAATTAGGGTTTTATTTGAATTGGGTGGGGGTTCTTGAATTGGTCGTGCCGAGTGGTCTGGTGTGTTTAGTATAGTGTTTGTGTCATGAATTGGGGGTTTTTTGAAGTGCGGATTAGGTGTTTAGAAAATTTTAATAACCGAAGCCCAAATGAAATTAAGTTTGGCATCTTTTTGCTAAATAATTAACAACCAAATACCATCACCATGCTAAGATCAGCAATCGTTGGAATACGTCAAAAAATAAAATGATCTTGGAAGGTGAATCTTTATGCAGTAAAATCCACTCTTCATTATGTGAATCAGAAATTTTAATTCGTTGGTTGGTGTAAATATGTTGAATCCATCAATGTGTTCTCAGAGTTCAAATTGATTGTCCTACTCTTTTTGCCATCAAGTTTAATTTAAGAATTTATGCAAAGTTGTCTGTATGCAACTTTGCTAGTGTTGTTTCTTTCTTAAGGCTTCATTCGTGTAAACAGGTTTGAACTTGTAATGAAATTATATAAGAATATGCAAGTATTAGAATTCAAAACTTACCCAAACAAACATGGATGGTTTTGACAGTTTAGTTTAACATAACTATTTGAAAGATGTTTATAAGCATATTCTTATTGTTGTGTTCTGACATCTTTGCACACATTGATGTGTTCTGCTGCCATTTGTTGGGTTGTTGGCCTAAAGATGTCTATAAGCCTCTTCTTATTGTTTGCTTTATTTTTCCTTACCTTTTTAAATGAAACAAATTAATTATTGGCTCTTTGGGTTTACAAACCACCAATCTAGGATTTAAAAACCATCAAGTACATAAGTAGTTGTAAGAAATGAGGACCAATTGAAAAGTACATAAGTAGTTGTAAGAAATGGAGACCAAAAATAAAGACTTACACCGAGTAGTGGTGTTAAAATTAGAGGGAAGGCGATGGAAATTTTATGGAGGGAAAATGATAGTGTCAAAATTAGAGGGAGATGATGAAAAGTTTGTGGAGGGAAATTGTTGAAAATTTTATTATTATTTATATATATTATTTAAATAGATTATTTAGAAAAATATATATATAAGTTTTTCAAGCCTTAAAAATGTATATACAATGCGTGTATGTATCTATCTTAAAAAATAAAAGTCAATGTTTTACAATTAATATCTAAAGATTTAACCAAATATATAAAACCTAAACTGAAATAATTTTCATTAATCATGAGATTTTCATAAAATTATATTAAGATTAAATCTTAACTTTCAATTCACGAAAATAAATACTCGCACAAATCATGTTTGACGACTAACATATCTTGTCACCCCATCAGATCAATATGGCTTCTATAAGGACTCAAGTGGATGGAGTTATTGGTAAAGGAAGAACCTTCCTGTAACGCACTCTAATATATGATACGACCATTCATCGGGGCAATCACGATGATCTCATTTGTGTCTGATTGCGGTGGATCGGACCAAAGTGGAAAACTAGTAGCGCAACCTCCATCGTTGGATAGACTTACAACTACTTTGTTTCGTGAGGCGAGCAATTTACCAATCCTGTGGCGGGCATTTTCCATCCTTTCTCCCAGGCCAACCTCACGCTACGGTATATTTGGTTATAACATTTAGTTCCAAATATAGACATGTATTGATGTCGGTGAGAATCTAACTCGCGCACCAAATCTGAGCGAATTCTAGGCCAATGATCTTCATGGCTGACAACCACAATTAGATCCATGAAAACGATTCAACCGATTAAATCACTTGTCACCATTAACTGAGAGCTCATTGAGACGAAACCCCGTAGTAAATTGAAGCAAGGTATATTGTTGTGGTGATAACAAGAGATTTTACTTTTTCCAAAACTTTCTCTTATTGCCGTGAGTTGTGACTTTACGACATTATCAATAAAATGAATAAATTTATCCAAATTAGGTTTTGTATGATACATGTACTTCTTCATCTTGGCATGTTGGCTCTCAACTCTGTTGGTTGTGCGATTTCCAAAGTTTAAAGACTGGTCAATCGAGGCAGACACAAAATGGTTTTTATATTTGTCCAACCAATTATCATGTATGTATCTTAAAACACACTGAAAGGAAAGAAACATAAGTATCAGTTAGGATGTACGGATAAAATTCTTGGATCTGAAAAGACTATTAATGTAAAAGACTTACGGGGGTATGGTGACAAAAATGTTTGAAGTCTCTCGTAGTTTTCCGTGTATGATATCCACGTTGGAGAATCTTGTAGTAACTTCCACAATGCTTCAAAACGATCCCAATCATGATCCGACCTAATCGTTTGCCTGCAATTCTTAATAATATTTTGATGAATGTGCCATCTACAAAGTAAGTGATTGGCGTGCGGAAAAACCTTTTCACATGCATTCATGAGTGCCAACTCTCTATTTGTGACTACAACACGTGGGTGCATGCACCCATTTAGAGTCCACTTAATTTGTTCTAAGACCCATTCATACTTGTCCTCTTTTTCTTCACTTATAAAAGCAAACGCTATGCAATTTTCCCTTCTGGTTAAGTTAACACCGACAATTTGAACAAAAGGCATATTGTATACGTTCGTCTTATATGTGACAATGACATAACCAAGAGAGTATGCCGTGTTTTCACCCAGTTCATCATATCTTCACGAGATTCAAAAACCTACAATTGAATATATTTTTGTTATATGATGTGACGAATATTTTATTTTATTAATATAGGTATAAATAATTTTAAAATTAAATTTGTTGTACCTCAGCGGTAAAAAATGGGAATGTCCATGCGGAAATTTTATCTTCTTCAGTTTTCATAATAAAATTGTTCGTCATCAAAAAATGCCATTTTTTTGTCGAAACAAAGTAATTATCTGCAATAATAATAAAGATATTCTTCAAACATTTAAGCGTACCAAAATTGTATAAAAACGAGACAAACTGTTGAAATGTTTAAAAACGTATATTTAATACGTTTAATTTTCTTAAAAAAAAGGCCCGAAAGATAAAAGCCCTTGTAGAAAAACCACACTACAATAACCGACCCGAACAAGAATTTAACACGCCGCTTTTCTGACTTATATTATTTAGTAAACCAGTCATATAACTTAGAGCCGTATAAAAGACCACTGTCTCTAACAGTTCGCACTATTTTTACCATTGATATGTACCTTTCATAGCTTTAGAGTTACTTTTCTCACAAAAAACACACAGATCTTCATCTCACCCCTTTCTCTCTCATCCATTCAATGAAACCATCATATAACGGTAAACCTTATAAAAGAGCCACGTGTCTCGAAACAGTTTCTCGACTATTTTAACCATGTGCATATTACCTCTTCATAGCTTTTAGTTACGTTCTCAAAACACCCAATGCTTTCATCTCTCCTTTCTCTCCTCATCCAATCAAGTAAACCAATGTTCATATAACTGTAGAACCTTATAAAAGAGCCACGTGTCCACGAGTAACATTCGTCACTAGGTTACCATTTTGCATATTACCTCTCATAGCTGTTATAACTTTCTCAAAAACACACAATCCTTCACTCTCCCTTTTCTCTCTTCTAGCCTATCCAAGTGAAACCATCAATAATAACTGGTAAGAGCCTTATAAAAGAGCCAAGTAGTCACGTAACATTCGGCACTATTTTTACCATTTGCATATTACCTCTTCATAGCTTTAGTTACTTTTCTCAAAACACACAATCTTCATCTCTCCCTTTCTCTCTCATCCAATCAAGTGAAACCAGTCATATAACTGTAGAGCCTTATAAAAGAGCCACGTGTCTCGTAACAGTTCGTCACTATTTTACCATTTGCATATTACCTCTTCATAGCTTTAGTTACTTTTCTCAAAACACACAATCTTCATCTCTCCCTTTCTCTCTCATCCAATCAAGTGAAACCAGTCATATAACTGTAGAGCCTTATAAAAGAGCCACGTGTCTCGTAACAGTTCGTCACTATTTTACCATTTGCATATTACCTCTTCATAGCTTTAGTTACTTTTCTCAAAACAACAATCATCATCTTCCCTTTCTTCTCTCATCCAATCAATAAACCATCATATAACTGTAGAGCCTTATAAAAGAGCCACGTGTCTCGTAACAGTTCGTCCCTATTTTACCATTTGCATATTACCTCTTCATAGCTTTAGTTACTTTTCTCAAAACACACAGTCTTCATCTCTCCCTTTCTCTCTCATCCAATTAAAGTTCTCTTTATATTTTGTAGATCTTTGCTCAAATCATTTTTACCTCTTTATATTTTTGTAGATCTTTGCTCAAATCATTTTTACTTGTGGCTCTCAGTATGTAAGTACAATGCTTTTACATTCATTCATTTTTAGGTGGTTTCGATACCATGAGTTTTGGACATCTATGTGTGCGTTACCTGTGTTATAGTTCCGTTGTTGTATTTGGCAGAGGTCAACCCGAGAAGATGGCCGAGAGACCCTCCGACATCGCCACTGTTGTTCGGGAAGACGTATGGCATAAAGTCTAAGAATATTGTGGAAAAAATTGTTGTTGTATTGTGACCAACGGCCTTTTTAAAATATTTCTTATTGGTGTTTTTTAGTCATTAACAATGAAAAAGATCCACCACACTGAGGGTAATGATTACAATCAATAACATTGCCTCGGTGACATGAAAGGATCCTTATCCTTTAATAGAATAGCCACATGGGTTTGCTTACCTGCTTCTCATTGTCATGAATAATAGACACAGTTGAAATTTCATATATTATCGTTGGAAAATCCTTCAATGAACAAAGGAGTTGGTTGTGATTTATAGCAGAACACTTAATTTCACTAAGATTTTTTTTATTAATATACATTTTAATAAGTTATCTGTTATAGTAATACACGTCCATTAATATGAACAATAATGCATAAGATATATAAAATTATAAATAACAATAATTGCATGACTTAGTTACTTGCATTGTTCTTAATTGATGAAATATGCAAATTTTCTTATATCAATTATATTGTTTTCATTTTCATACAAAATGTAAACATTTTTCGTTCAAAGTTTTTTTTAACAGCAACTTATATTAAAACGCTAGCAAGGAGCTAGAAAATGATTACATGAAAATATAAAGAGGATTCTTTAACCAATCAATCTTACTAAAATTTAACTTGCTTCTAGATCTACACCACGTGAAAGAAAGCGCCACGATATCATCAAATAACCGAGCTTTAGACGGAAAGGGACCAAAGATCGATTTATTACGGAAGTTATATAAAATTCATTTCAACTTGCATAGTTGCATTCATACAAAATATTATGGAATCAAATTTCATTGCAAATTTCATGATTTTGTTTTTACTTTTTTCTGAAAGACTATACAACCACTTTTAAGATTAAGAGTAATCTGATCGAACTGTTTGGTCAGTCTCCATCCGACCTGACCAAACTCATCCTAACCTTTTCATTTGTTGACCAAATAAAATGGGAAGTGATCAAACTTTTTCTTTTTCTTTTTCTTGTGTGTTGTGTGTGTGTTGTACATGTACAAAGAGTGTGTGTGGGTAATGTGTGAAAGTTTTGATGTGTTTATGTGTTGTTTAAAAGAAATTATTTGAGCGTAATAATACATTGACATAAGAGGGTTCACTTGAAAAGTTAGGATATCTTGCTCTTTTTTTTTTTGAACGGCAAATTGATATTATTAAAAAAACTAGCAAGGAGCTAGAAATTACAAGGATATGAATTTAGGACATTTCATCCAAGAAATCCAATCAATATTGTTTTTACATCTATTGGAACACCAAGTAAAAGAGTACGAAACAATATCATCAAAAAGAAGATCCATACGCGGATGAGAAGATCCAAAAAGCACTTGGTTTCGGAATTTCCAAATCATCCACCACATAACATAAAAGACCCCTTCTAGCATTTCCTTTTGAGTTTTAGAAAACCGAGTAGTTTTGAACCAAGCAATCCATTCTTCGTAACAAGAAAAATCTGGAATATCAATTTCCCACCATCGAGCAATTTTACGCCATAAAGTCCGAGCTAAATTACAAGAGTAGAAAAGATGCGAGCATGATTCTCCAGCTAAACCACAATTTGGGCATATAATAGAAGGAATATCAATCCCACGAAGTGAAAGGTTAAGTCTCGTGGGGAGCTTATCCAAACAAACTTTCCACGCTAAAATATTTACCTTTATTGGAACCACTTTCACCCATCTAGTAAAGTCACCAACAAAAGGTAAAAGAATATCATCAATAAATGTTCTAGCCGAGTGAACCGAAAACTCACCAGAAGATCCAAGAAGCCATGCCCATCGATCATTGGAAGGAGATAAAGATATAGACCCAACAAGTTCAACTAGATGGTGAAGCTGCTCTTCTTCCACCCCTCCACGGGGGTTTCTACGAAAAGAAGCAACAAACGAAGCATCAATGAGTTTATCTGCAACCGTAATACCTTTTTTGAGCTCCAACGCATATAAACGAGGAAAAGATCTGCTAAGGGGGACATCATTAATCCAACAATCTTCCCAAAAGAGAGTGTTCGCACCGTTTCCCACTTTCTTTTTCAAAAGCGCAAGAAGGTTAATACCTTTTGCGGACAAAGAATTGAGCTCTTTCAAGATACAATTCCAAGGGGATAAACTGGAAACCGAACCTGTGTGAACAAAAGGAGAACGATTGCCATATAAAACAGCAATAAGACGATGCCAAAGGGATGCATCCTGCGAAAGAAATCTCCAAACCCACTTAAATAATAAGGATCTATTAAGCGCAAAGAAGCTGGACACACCTAGCCCTCCTTTTTGTTTAGAAGCCAAAATTTTGTTCCAACTAATCATAGAGAATCTCTTTTCATTTATATCGGCACCATTAAAAAATTTTCTGCGAAGGGATTCCAAGTCACGAAGAACACCCAAAGGAGCTTTATAAAGCGACATATGATAAAGAGGCAAGGACGTAAGGACAGACTTGATTAACGTAAGACGTCCACCAACGGAAAGAGTCTTAATTTTCCATTTTGATAATCTGTTAGAAACCTTACCAATTATCTCATCCCAAGCCTTTCTCCTAGAAGGAGACATCCCAACCTTGACACCAAGATAAGAGAACGGAGTGGAAAAAGTAGAACACCCAATAATGTTAGCTGCCGCAAGAACTTCCTCATTAGAGACTCCAATGCCCATGAGTTTACTCTTAAGAATATTGATTTGAAGACCCGAAGCCAAAAAGAAGCATTTGAGCATACGAACTATGGTAAGGATGTTTGCTCTATCCCATTTGCCAATGAAGACTGCGTCATCAGCATAGAAAAGATGAGATAACGTCAACGAATCATCAAATCGGATACCCTTAAAAAGATCAGCATTTATGATATTATTGAAAGAAAGATGCAAACTTTCCATAACTAAGATGAACAAATAAGGAGATAAGGGGTCTCCTTGCTTCAAACCCTTGTGGAACTTAAATTCAGCGGTCGGACTACCATTAACAAGAATAGATCCCATAGCCGACGAAAGACATCCTTGAATCCATCCTCTCCATTTAATGCCAAACCCAAAGTTTCTTAAAATAATATCTAAGAAGTCCCATCTCACAGAATCAAAAGCCTTTTCAAAATCCACTTTAAAAATCATGGCTTTCGATTTATGAGCTTTGCACCAAGAAATAAGCTCATTTAAGATGAAAGGACCGTCAAGAATTTGACGGTTGGATACAAAAGCAGATTGAACATCACTAATAAGCTCAGATATTACCATCTTAAGACGATTAGCCAAAATCTTAGAAACGATCTTGTAAAAACACCCAATGAGACTAATTGGCCTGTAATCTTTAACAAACTTCGCATCATGTTTCTTAGGGATTAGAGCAATGAAGGATGAATTACATCCAGGAGGGAACTTACTTGAGATGAAAAACTCACGGATCGCATTAACAAAATCATGCTTAAGAATATCCCAAAAAGTACGAATAAAATCAAATGAGAAACCGTCCGGACCTGGCGATTTATTGGTTCCGCAATCCCAAACCGCTTTCTTGATCTCATCAAACGTAACATCACACTCCAAGTCATCCACCTGCTCAGAAGAAAGCTTTTTGAACAAATGACAATCAATATCAATACAAGGACCAGAAGGACTCTCAAATCGATTGGCAAAGTGCATGAGAAATTCGTTTTTAACCTTGCAAGGTTCGTCAATCCAATCTCCATCTATGAGAACACCACGAATAGCAAGTTGCGATCTTTTCTTATTAATTATCCCATGAAAATATTTGGAATTTTCATCGCCTTCAATGGCCCATCTCACCTTTGCTTTCTGAGCCAAGTCTAAAGAGTGACTTTTGTTAAAATTATGAAGCTCCTTTAAGAGAGAAATCCTTTCAGTGACTAACTCCTCGTTGCTAAGCCCATTATCGAATAACTTGTCAAGATCAGACAACCGAGCTTTGATAGAAAAGCAAGTATCATTAGAGCGTTTTATATCATCTTTACACCACTCTTTTATTGAAGCTTTAAGTGCCTGAAGCTTTTTCTTTAAAAGAATAATCTTATTAGAATCATTAGAACTTGAATAGCTCCATGAATCCTTAATGAGTTTATCAAAACCTTTCTTGTGAAACCAAGATTGATAGACACGAAAAGGGGATGGCCCATAATCAGTAACAACTTCGCGCATAATGATGGGTCTGTGATCGGAAAGATGCCTGTCAAGACAAATAGCTGACAGAGAAGGAAATTTCAGAAGTAAACCTTCAGAAATTAAAAACCTATCCAATTTACTCATTTTCTTGGCCGATTTGATAGCCCAAGTAAACGAATATCCTTCAAGGGGAAGATCAATAAGCCCAGCAGTAGAGATGAAGTGATTAAAAGCATTGGCGGCCGTTTCATTAAAAATCGTCCCAAACCTTTCTTGTTTTGATCTAACTTCATTGAAATCGCCTAAAATAATGCATTCTCCATCCCATGTATCAATAATGTGAGTAATATATTCCCAAAGAGATTTCTTCTCAGAGATATCTTGTGGAGCATAAATAGAAACAAACATAACCTTAGTAGCAGTAGAAAGCCAAGTACCACGAACCGCCACAAAATAATCAGAAATGGTGGCATTATCTTTAACAAAGCTATTAGGATCCCACACACATAGAATTCCTCCTGAAAGACCAACAGAAGAACTAAAAGAAAAGTCGAAAAAAGAATTACCCCATAAATCTTTGATAGAAAAAAGATTAATGCTCTCCAACTTTGTTTCTTGAATAGCAACAAAGTTAATCTTATTCTTAGTGTTTAACTCCCGAATCCACTGTTTCTTGGCTGATTGGCCAAGACCTTGAATGTTTAAAGACATAACATTCATTTAAAGACCATGGAATCTCCATGAGAGGCTACAATATCCTCTAAGTTTTTCTTGCATCCGGCCATGTTGTATCCCATAGTTTGTCCGACTTCCACCAAGTTTTCAATAACATCCATAATTGATCCTCCAGTTTTAAGGCTAAAGGATCGGTTAACGCCACTAACATTTTGAGATCCCCCTATATTAGGACTGATATCAGAATGCACAGGCAGATTAACACTAACACCAACATTTACCTCTTGAGTGAAACCAGGAGGGTGAGAAGGATCGCTATCCTGACCCGCCTCCTTATTATCTTGCTTATTAAGAATGTTGTAAATACCAAAAGGATCTTCTGATATCTTATCTTGAGGAGGTTCCTGTTCATTAATAACGTTTTCGATATTCTCATTCATGAAGCTAGACTCTGAAACATGATCATTCGCATCCCCAGTAATTGAATTATTTTTTTCGTCTCCTACGAATTCATCATCAGAAGATGATTCACAAAATTCATCGTCTAGTTCAGGAGACCATGGTTCTAGTTCTCTAATTCGAATCCAATAAACTTTCCCTTTAACAATGATTTTGGTACGATCATTGATAATAGTACTAACCTTGGTAGTCACACAGACTTTTCTGTACGGCAACGAACTATCCTCTACCAAATCGACAGGAGTCAAAGTACCCCAAGGAGACACAATTTTGGAGAGCGCTTTGTTGTTCCAAGCACACATAGGGAGTCCTTCTATAGCAATCCAAACAAGTCTGATATCGCTCACAAAAGAATTATTAGCATTACCAAGTTCATGGAACCAATTCAATACACCAGCATGATTAATCAATTTTTCTTTGGAAGCACAAGATTTGGATTGGATCAGGACCCAGTACCCACCAAGATAAGAGATCTTTATGTCATCAAATATTCAGGTGCCATACATTGTAAATGCTTTATTAATATAATACAAACATCTTTTTAGACTTGTAAAAGTGGTTAGTTTCTGGAGTAAAGAGTTAGAGGGAGCCAAGTTAACCTATCATTTCACACCAACACGAATAATTGATCAACCTCCTTAATTTTATACCTTGGATACCCTCTGAAACGTTGTAATAGCTAGTCACTTTACACTTTTGTACATTGATATGTGATAATTGTCGCATACGCATTCAAATCTTCAACAACTAATATTATAATGCTTTAGTATATGTATTAAACAAATATCTTTTTGCCAACAACCATTTTTACGATCTTTGTTACTACAATTACACATTATAAAGATATCTTTTTAAGCGAACGGTGGGGAACATGAGAACCGTTGGGAAAGCAAACACATACATTTACTTGGTAGGAGTTTAGTAAGCCCACCACAATGTCTGTATGTGTTGTTCGCTTAGGCGAAAAGCTTTGTCGAGCCTAGCAGTCTGTTGTAGTCTGACGGAGTAAAATTTCTATAGTAGCGTCTTTTTTTTTCGTTTTCATATATTTAGTTTTCATGTAAACCGTGAAGTAGCCTTCTGTAGTAAAAGATAACACTGCTCTCTTTAAATGTGTTTTATTTTCATTTTCTAGTATGTATTTTGTGTATTGTCTACTTTCCTCGTCGGTTTTTCAAGGGATGATTAAAGTTTTAGGATGCATTACAAAACTACTAAATGGCCTAATCAACACATAAACATAGTTTTGTCAAACTTCTTTGTTTCTTTTTTCTAATTCCAAACGTCCTTCCATAGTTTTGTATCCATTCACAAGAATACAAAATGAAAACAAACATTTATCTCTTCACTGGTACACACTAATATAATTGCAACTCTCTACCCTTTCTATATGTAACTCTCTTTGGATTTTGTTCAACATCTAACTCACCACATCATGTGTTCACTTCTCTCTCTACAAAGAAACCCTAACCCTAAACTTAAACACAACCGCCGCCTCCTTCTCCGGCCACTATTCTCTTCGTTTCTCCAAAATAATTCGTGGGGTGTTAGATCGGGTTGTAGTTTGTGTAGGTCATGTGAACTTTTAACGGGTTCTTGTTTGTGTGGTTCGGATCAGGTTATTGTTGTTGTTGTGGCAGCTTACTTTCGGATGGTTACCTTGTGGCTTCTCAAAAAGATTTTCCACCCAACAATGATGTTTTGTGTTAACACTAGTGGTTTAGATTATCTTCATAAATATATACAGGTTAGTCATTTTTTCTTGCAATATTTTCGCAAAATAGCTTATAAAATTGTCTTGTTAGAGTTTGTGAAAGCATAAAAACTATGATTTATAACGGGAGAAATTGGGTTTGGGTTTGGGTTATAACAGACTGTTCTTAAAAGTACTGATGTTAACTTTTATTTTATCAACCTATCATTAATAAAACAAGCATAAGGTGCAACCAACCGCTGCATCCTTAGCAGCTTGATGCTTCTGATTGTTAACCTTTTTCGTATTGTTCATGGTACAGTAGGTAGCAGCTAAGACACAGTTACCAATCCATCATAAGTTTGAAATCATAAATTGAAAAACGAATAAAAAATATACCGACACATATGTAACTTTTCGTTTATCCCTCTTTTACAGAGTTCATGTCTACGCCCTAAAGGAGTGTTTTGCATTGCATCGTGATTTTGATGGTGTGATATGGAATAAATGGATAATCATAACCAAATAACCATAGTGTTAAGATGTGCTTATGAAGTATTCTATAGGGTGTGATAATCTGCTTATTTTAGTTGGATAAAACTGCTTATATGCTTATTTTAGTTCAAACAAGCACTTAATATTAGGCAGGTTGGTGCCGAGTTATTTTTTACGCAGATATTCGCCTTCAAATAAACAATCCTAGACACACATGTTACACATAAAACTACCCCTATATAATCAAAATCAATCACATTTCATATTCTCTAAACTATCACATAATTAGAAGAAATAAAAAAAATTCACTACAGTGAAATACGAGAGTCTGAACTTATCCTATATCAATCATGTCTCTGTGTTACTTTTGTTTTCAAGAAGTTCTTATGAGGCTCTTTTAAAATCACAAAAGAAACACGATAATCTTGTGGATTAATGCTGAGTTTAAGTGGCAAATTTGTTACTTGTGTGTGTGCATGAATGTGTTATATAGTCTATATATCTCCTTGAGGTCAATTGTGTAAAATTAGTGGTCGAAATTGAAACTCGTCAGACTGACCAAACTCATATATACACGGTTAGACAAACTGAAAACCTAAAACAAAACTGATAAAGAAAACCAAACAGGGAAAAAAAACGTTTTAGGTTATTGTTAACAGTGAGATTTATCATATTTTAGCTAAAATTTGTCTAGAAATGAAAATTACTCTGAATTAGTCATTGTTACCCGAAGAAGATAGTTACCACATAACAATTTTAAGTGCAGTGGTAATAAATTGTTAACAATCTAAAGCTATCACAAAGTTTTGCTACCACAAGGCATTGTTGAAATTTTCTTGAGCCTGAGTCAAAAACATAAATGGCTCTACAAAAGTTCAAACTTATTTGGTACCACTACTAGCTTCCGACAACCTACGTTTACTTGGATTAAGTCAACTAGGATAGCCTGCAAGATTAACAATCACAAATTAGCAACATGTCTAAAGTCAATTCTGGTTAAATGAAAGTTAAAAGCAAGTGCGAATCAGTTCAAACATACACAAGTTGGGCTGGCCTCTAGCTTTTATGTTCAAAGTTTCTGAATTTTAATGAAAGCACTACCCCGTATTATGTACTATATGTGCATATGTTTTTTTAAGCTATTACAAAATGTCTTATGCATTATAGGAACATTATGGGTGACTTCGAGCTTGTTGGACTCACCAGTTTCAATTTAGACCACTTAT
>BQNB010111795.1:0-22276 GCA_026074375.1 Tanacetum coccineum | reverse complement strand
TCAATCTTGCTCACATCGATAAGAATACGGGGCCTAAACCTGTTTTTATTTCAAAGCAGAATATTTCATGAGTCGACTTAAACAAATAAATATAACTCCGCACAGTGTGTCCATTACGAGGCTTACAGGATTCTTGCGAAAGCATTTCTGTTCTCTTCTAGAGTCCACTGGTCCTCGGCACCTGACGCATAGTAGTCATAGATCATCTTTGGCAACTTCTCCTTGGCAATTGCCTGATACTCGGTTACATTTGTTACCTCCATCGTTCTTGCTGATTTCCTACAAGAAGATATTGATCCATTACCCGAAAAGCAAAGAACAAACCAAATAATACAAAGACACACATATCAAGCACAGAAGAAACCTATCTAGAGGGTATTGGATGCAGAATTATATAAATGATTATTTCAACTAAATCTAATTGGATTATTAAGTGTTTAAAGTTGGTGATGTATCTATTTAGGCTCAAAATCCTACGAGAAGCAAAATATTTGTGACAAGCGAACTTATTCTGTGTTGTAACTTTGATTTAAAACTTTCATATTTGAGCAGATTTACAAAAGTGTGAATTAAAGTTACAAAATCTAGCAATCAAAGTATCAAACATACCAACAAAAGAGTTATCAGACTAAATATTGCGGCTTTACGTCCTAAACATGCAAGACTAACCAACAGAATCAAGTTAACATATCATTGCCAAAACATTGATCTACATCATGCTTCATATAGATATAGTGAACCCTTAATGCAAGTACATGAAAGACAATCATATGAGAAAAATACCTCTTGGGCTATTGGGTAAGACTGCATGCAAGGAGCAAGAACCAAGTGGTATAACAATTATAGATAAGCAACAAAAGACTTTTTTTTTTAAAAGACAATATAAGACAATGACAGTTTATAGATAAAGTTACTGAAATTAGGAGAGGGTGTGTACCAAAAACATTTAAATAAAAAATCAAGAAAAATAGAAATGGATGAAGACAAAAAAAAAGGATGAGTGATTGGAGGTTAGAAATGAAAGCCTAATCCAAAAGGTGGTTGGTTTTCATTCACATGATTCATTTGTGTTTCATGGTTTTTTTTTCATTATCATCATTCTACTTCTTTCTGTCATGTAAAAATATTGACCTGTATCATTATATATGGGTTGTTTTAGATAACTACTTTAACGTTACAATTATGATAGGTAGTACATATAATAAGGTGCATAAACAAGAAGAAACAACATGCATAATACTTTAGTTAAAATAATCATTAAGTCTTGATGATAACGCACATGCGTAATCTCTCTCGGCACACGTTATTGCAATTATTTCGATCGACCACATTCAACAAGGAGCAGTTCATTTGTTATTTTGTTAAGAAACTCCATTGTTCTGTTAATAACTAGAAATGGTGTTTACAAATTGCCCCTAATGGTACTGTGTGGCACATAAATGATCATGAAACATCAACAATGTTGTATAGTGCTTACATCTGAAAAAGAGATTCACAGCTCACTTTCTTAATGAGATGGTTAACTTCATTTGATCATGGATCGATCTTAAGCCCAAAAGTGACTCACAATATTAAAGACAAACATATATTAAAGTAATGTATTCAGAAGTTTTCTAGTCATTTCAAACACTCGTTCAAGCTAAGGATTTTAATTTTGCCAAACCATTTTTCTTATCATTGCTCTGCAACTCCTGACGAAGTGTTATCATTTTATAAGAACAACAATGTATTCAGCTCAAATGTTATTGAGATTGTTCATGGTGTTTATTTAAGAGTGAAGCCATACATAAGTTATGTCATCTTGGCTATTTAAGTAAAAAAGCGTTTGTAGTTCAACGGTTAGGATAATTGCCTTCCAAGCAATAGACCCGGGTTCGACTCCCGTCAAACGCATTTTGTTATTTTTTTTGTTTTACTCTTTTTACCCACCTGGGCCATTAAGGGGGTGTTTGTTTAAGCTTATTGGCTTATATGTATTACACAAGTTGCGACTTGACCCGCGCGTTGCTGCGGAGACTAATTTGTTGCTGCTACGTATCGATAAGTTGGATTTTTCTTTTTTTTAATTTTGTTATTTAGCAGGACTTATTGGGTTTTGTTATTATTTTTGAGGGGTGAAATTGGCTCTTTCTATATTTGAAAGGTTGCATTGAGTATTGTCCTTATGATTTGATTGCGTCTGTGCACATAGTAAATGGCAATTGTAATTGGACTAACGTCCGGATCAAAATAACCATGCAAATGGGCTAATGACTATTTTAGCATCTTCCGACCTTATAGGATATAAGTAAATAAGTTTAAACTAAATATTTGGCTAAGCTTATATAAGGTTGTTTAAATAAATATAAACTTTGTAGCTTATTTGAGGAGGGATGAGTTTATATAAGGATATTATATAAAAGGAATTTTACACCATCATCTAATAACTACTCTCATTTAATGTTCACATTTTTTGTTTCATTTTACTTTATTTATTAAAATAAGCTAAGCTAAATATTTAGCAAAAGTTTATAAGTTCATGATATATAAGCAGGGTCGTCTCTAAATTTTGAATTTTTTTAGGGCATTGGGTGAAATTACATAATGAGACATTTCGAGAATATATGTTATATATAGAATATATGTTATATATAGAATGTCATTGTTTATAAGATATAATGCAAATTAGTTATTTAAACGGAATAAATTCTGGGGCATATAAAAATTTTTAAGGCTCTGTGTGGTCGCCCATCCTGCACACCCTCAAAGACGGCCTTGTATATAAGCTATAAACCGAATTCATAAGCTTAGCCAAACACCCCCTAAGTTCATGAAATAATTTTAGGATATAAGGGGCCGTTTTGTTTGTAAATAGGTTTAGAATTAGGATTTGAATTTGGATTAGGGTTTAGATTTTGATTTGATGTGGAAAAGAGAAAATATAAAATGTAATAAAATAAAGTAATTTTATATCATTTTATAATACATTTTTGAATTTTAAAATGTTATTTAAATATTAAAGAAATAATGTTTGTGGTTGAGATTAATTTAAAAGCAATAAATGCACAATTATTTACTAAAACCCACTAAGTAGATGTGGATTCACTTTACATGGTTAACTCCTGATAATTTAGATACATGAACTTACCAAGCAATGTTTTTTAGGCATTAGTCCATTCCTGACTACCAAAACCCATGTACCAAACGGACCCTAAGAAAGTTTTATTTTCTTTGTTGCGATCAATTTTTTTTGTCCAATGCTAGTTATTTATTCGACATTTAAGGACAAATATATTTTACCGCATAATAAGAGATAAATTTCAATCACCTATTAAAAAAAAGAGATTAATAGTTTTTTTTTAAAACCCACTTTCACTTTTTTATAATTACATATCTTAAGAATCGTAAACGAATAATTTACATAAATTACATTATCGTGATGAACATTTTATTAGTTTTCAACAGAGGGGGTATGATGTGTCGTTGTGCGTAGGTATTATTTATTATCAAGTTTTACATTATATTTTGCCGACATTACCTAAAAACAACACCAACGGGCAGTGTACCCGATCAGTTGTAGCTTCGTTGGTAAGTAGGGTGTCGATCACTAAGAGCAAGAACGTTAATTCTTAATTCTACAATATTTTAAAATTATCTAAGTTAGTTCTAAATTATTCTAAATCTATGTTAAAATCCTAAGTTAAACTAAAACTAACGCAACATGTATGGAGGGGATTTACAGTGGGAGGTAGGGGGGGGGGTTTAGTCAGAGAGACTGCATAAGTTTAGGTTTCTTAAGCTACTTTTGATGATAATAACACACACAAGATGATAGTTAAAAGATAGAGAAGCGGTCAAGCCTAATGTCAGGAAAACGTATTTGCTAGTTTAATCTAATAATATGCCTTGATTGTCTATTCGAGCAATGATTGTGTTAATTTGTTTGGTCTATTATCCATTTCCAATTTAGGTGATCTTCTCCTTAGACTCGAGGTTTGTCACTAGTTAATCATGTCACAATTAACCTAAACCCGCAACCTAAACCCGCATAAAGCTCATACGTTTGAATTATAAAATTATAATCTATCTAGGAAACTATATTGTTGGTTATATTAAATCCTAGCTCATGGAGGCTTTAACAACATACTGCTTAACGTAAATTCATATACTAGTAGTCCATGCCCACTTAACTACCTATAAAAATAGGACGTTATGTGTAGTCCTAAGTCATTGGCTTAGTCTACCTATCCACTTAACCATATATCAAAACAGGGCTTTCTATTGGTGATCCTATTAGTCTAGCTATATAAATAAGCGTTATGTGCTTTTATCCTGGACTCTTAGCCTATGCCCACACAACACCGAAGTTGCAAAGCATTAAATATGTAGGACTAGACCTAGTTGAATGATAGGTAAAACACATAATTAAGCACATAAATGGGTATGAAATGATAAACATAATCAACATGCAACGAATAAAGAACAGTCGTTATAAAGACAAATCAAAACATTATATTATCATAAACATGGCTAATACCTAAAGGTATTAGCCGATAGTCATTGTAACAATACACGAAATCATAGATGAACGATTAAACATAATGCTAACCGAACGCGTATAGTGAAGTGTAGAGATTACAAGAGTTTTCCCATTGATTGGACCACTTTGCAGGACCTTCTTGGCTTCTTTTTTCGTTTGGAAATCGAACTTGGTGGTTAATGCATACCTAAAATCGTATTTAGGGTTTGGTATTTATAGACTCTGAAAATTGGTCGATACGACGTATTGAAAAGTTCAATACGGCGTATTTGGGTTACTTGGCGTGGGCTCCAGGAATAAAATATTTCAGAATTTTCTTGAGTTGCCTTCAATACGGTGTATTGGTTTTTTGGATACAGAGTATTGGGTCTTCAGATACGGAGTATTAACCAATATAGAGTGTTGGGTCTTCGGATATGGAGTATTGACCAATACAAAGTTTTTTGAGGTTTTAGATACGGAGTATTGGCTGTAAACGTGCTTTTCTTGATAGTTGACCAAAGTATCATATACGGCGTATCTACTAATGTGGATATGGCGTATTCTTCAAAGTCAGGCAATGGTCTTGAGTTCTTCAAAGTCTTTAGATACTGCGTATTCTTCTAGAATGATACGGTGTATTGATGTCAGATCAGTTGACTAACTCTTCGTTTATGCTTCAAAACACGTCCTTTTCTCCATCTTTTGCCAAATGCTTGATAATTACTGCAAATAACAAATATAAATGATTAAGTACCAATTCGTGCAATAATTATACAAAATGGCTAATAAACATGGGATAAATGATGCTACAAAATAGACGTTATTTGATGTCATCAGGGTACTATCATATACTTTCAACAAACTCCTTTTTTTTGGTACAATATTTTGTTTGATATATCACATGTGATATAACACTAATTTGTAAGTTCGAACATGCAATACTGTCATAAAATGGGCATAAGTATTTGTGTAGAATTCCAAGTGATCAATGTTTTTAGGGAGTTACTATGTGTAAGGGTTTGATGCCAAGTGAATGAACTTACTTGGGTAGTTACTATGTGTAACTATTTGGTTGTGAGGAGGGCACACGTTGATCATTCGAGAGCAGGCAAGGAGGACATGTGTGACCATTCTCCTTGACTCATACAACTTGGTATTGGCTGTGCACGCCACTGTTTATGTGTAACCGTTAGTGACAGTAGGAGACAACGATCCCCTACATGAGTACTCATGTGTAGGAGGTAAGTTACCAGGCCAAGTGTAGCTGGGTTTGTAAGTAGGGTGCCATCAGGTGATTAGCTGATGAGCCTTTTGTATTTGAGCTTAATCCAAGAGTGTTATTAATGAGTTTGAGTCATTAATATTGATACGCTATCAATGTTCCTTTTTGAGGTTTTTAGATGAGGTTAGAAATGATGGGTAAATTACAAGGATGGAAAAGAAAAAAAGTGACTTTTTCATTTCATGTTTTCGAGTTTAAATGAAATGAAAAAAGACGGTGTTGTGTTCTCGAGTTGGAAAGAAAGGAAAAGAGAAAGGAAATAAACACAATTACATTTATGCCATTTTAAGCATGTTCACTTTATCACAAGAGTCGAGTCTGAATAAGATTATATTGATCATTATATACTTAATAGTTTGAGTGTATTTTTGTTTCTATCCAAATCAACTCATATTCGGACGAAAATCTTTTGGTGAAAATGCTAGGGCATATGCGGACGAAAATCTTTTATGTCTCATTTCCTTCGTGTTTAAAAAAACTGATAGTACATAAAGTTAGTTAAAACTAGTTAAATTTTATTATAAAAACCATACAATCAACAGGAACACCGACCCACGACCCGCTGCCCAAACCGCGTACCCAGAACCGACCCGATCCACCAACACACATACAACACATATTAATATCCACCTCTGACCCATACCCGATCCATCAACACACACATATAACACATATTTTGGTACCCGATCTAGCAACATACCCAATGTCACACCCTGCCAAGGCGGAATCACAAGGCGTGATCGATAGGCATCATCACGACACATGGCGTCACAATAGAGAAATACTAAATGAATTAAAATCCAATATATGAAAGACACAAAGTGTCATGATAACACCTACAACATTTATCATTCAAATTCATATAGTGCAACCAACCAAGACAAAACAAATGAACATAGATTCCGCAATGCAAGCCTATGGTCCAGCTAATTCCTCTTCCTAACTCTTCACACGTTTTGCTCACCTGAAAATGATGCTTAAAACGTCAACAAAATTGTTGGTGAGAGTTACAGGTTTAAGACTCACTTATGACACCGCGATCAACAAAAACAGCATTTACGAACATATATGCATGGCTATTCTATCACCAAAATAAATTCACATTCATCTGGGGTGGATCGTACCCCGTCGTCCCAACAATCACTATCATCTGGGGTGGATCGTACCCCTCCGTCCCACAATCTGTCTCCGCGCAAGACTAATCCGCTTGACTAGCTAAGTCCGTTCGAGTTACCCACTAAGTCATGTCATCCTCACATACACATGCCTTTCCACAATTCACATCACATAGCAATCATATAGTTCGACACTTAAAAACACATATCACGGTTCATAATTCAAAAACAGTTTTGCATCATTTCCATCCCAAAATATAAGTAAAAAGTGGGACTGTAAAACTCACCTCGATGCAAAGTAAATCCAAACTCTTCAATTAACCTTGCAAATAATCTATACAAAACAATACACACATGTTACCATCGATTAGGTCTCTCACCCAAGTCGATGTAACAATCATAACGATGGATACTCTATATCCTAACTTGTTTCCAACTCATCTATACTCCTTTCACAACTTACTTATCTCAAGTTACTTTGCAAAACCTACTTCTCAACTTACTGCATTTTACTTCGTTTTTGTAGTTACAAGATGACTCTAAATAAAATAATAAAACACCCAATTGGTTCTTCTCCTTACATCCCATAGCTCCTCAATAAGTTGTGAGCTTCTATGATTTTTGGATAAAAATAATAGTGAGTGTAACCATTTTATAAAAATTCAACATCACAAAGTGTTCAGAATTTGACCTGATTCGACCTTCAAAAAGTTTAGCTTGAGCAGGCCCATTTAAACACTTAGGAAAATTTTACAAAAATTCTAGAAGATCATGAACTTGCTATAGTAGCAAGCCCATTAATTAAAAATACATTTTGATATGGTTTTTGACCTCACAAACACAACTCAGAATCTGCCCCGAAAACTCAGTTTTGACAACGAATCTTGTTTGATTAATTTGACTAACTTTCACTCACTTTTAATTCATGAAACCACTTGGGTTGGAAAGTAGACTCTCTGTAGTTAATTTTAGGCTCAAGAAAATCAATAAAAGCTATACGTATGACCGAGATATGGCTCTCGCAAGATGACCTAAAATTCTGCCCAGATTTCTATTCCGAATTTAGCATAATTAACCCTAATTAACTTACCCATAACCCTAATTATTAACCCTAAAACGATTTTTGATGATCAAAACCTCTTAATTACAGATTATTTACAATAACCTAATCCATCCTTAATGATTGTTACGTTAAATAAAATCAATTGAATTGAAAAAGGATTTAGAAAACATTACCTTAACTCTTGAAAATCAAAACCCTAAAAAATTTTGGGTTTCCCTTTGTTCTTTGTGTTGTTCGACCGGCCAAGGAGAGAGGAGAGGAGAAAAAAAGTGATTTTTGATTAAGTTATGCTCTTAATTACAGATTATTTACAATAACCTAATCCATCCTTAATGATTGTTACGTTAATTAAAATCAATTGTATTGAAAAATTTAGAAAACAATACCTTAACTCTTGAAAATCAAAACCCTAAAATTTTTTGGGGTTTTCTTCTTGTTTTGTGTTGTTCGACCGGCCAAGGGAAGGAGAGGAAAAATCAAAGTGATTTGGTTTAGGTTTGATTTGTATTTATAGGCCTTAAAAGATAATTACCAAAAACAAGTTGTAATCTAATTAGGATATCTTTTCCTTTTTCTTTTCTTTAACTACAATTCGTTTTTTTCTATTATATATAAAAAAAATTATTTATTATTATTTACAACTTTAGTACCTATATTTTTTATTCTAGGTTAAAACATTTGCTTATTTCGCTAAACCTTGAACTATCTAACTAGATTTCTAACAAACCTTCATTTCCAATTATTTCTAAAAATGGAAAGTATTTTAAAATCACTAAAATACTAACATAATATATATAATATGTATTATATATATATATATATATATATATATATAGTAAGTACACAGAAAATTACGTACACGACATTTGAAACTACGCAAAGCTTCCAAATTATCTCATTTTCATTCAATCTCATTTCAACTAGTACCATGATTCATCAATTATGTACGTAAATCTCATACACATATCTCTCACGAAACACATAAAGAACACACATAAACGCTTCAAATGTATTCTAAACAAACTGACCAACCGGCTCTAACCACGGTTGTCACAGTATCCCCTCCTTTAGAAAATCTCTTCTCGAGATTTAACCAAAAGGTTCAACTCTATCATTACTAAACAAATAATCGATGATACTTATTTTTCAAGTAGTCCTCCCATACCCATGTTAACTCAAAGTTACGCTTCAAATTCCAACTAACTTTAACTATTGGAATCTTACTTCTAATAACTTTACTTACCCACACAAGTGTACGAATAGCAACATAACAACTATAAACGAAGAGAAACATCCATACTACATGAGCCTCTCCCGTCCTCGAGGAAATTCCTCAAAAACCTTAAGTTGTGTAACAACGTGATTCATATCTTAATCCCGCAACTCATCAAACAAGAACTGTTTTGAAATTAAGATATGAGTTGATACAAGCTCAACGTCTTTTAACAAAAATCAACGCAATTTCAGGTTTACTCGAAATTTTAACACCACTCAAATAACTCCTGATACTCATCTCATCGGGAAATCTTAATCGATAAGCTACAGGGCCAATCCTTTCAAGAATCTCAAATGGTCCTATATACCTAGGTGCTAACTCACCTTTCTTACCAAAACGTACTACACCTTTCCAAGGTGAGACTTTCATCATAACATGATCACTAACACTAAACCCTAAAAGTTTCATTTCTACTATCAACTTAACTCTCTTGACGATCTTTGGCTTCCTTAAGCCTTTCCTTAATCACGACTACCTTAGTCGTCTCTTGCTCCAACTCAAGTCCAATCATCTTACTTTCTCCAAATCTCAGCCTATAAAACAGGTGACCTGCCTCTTCTTCCATACAATACCTCCAATGAAAACACATCAAATACTCGAATGATAACTATCTTTGTAGGAAAACTTACCTCACGGAAAGTGAGTATCCCAACTACCACCAAATTTCTCACGCAAGCTCTAAACATATTTTTCCAACATCCGAAAAGTACGCTCACTATGACCATCAGTCTATGGATGGTAGGCAGTACTCATATCTACTCGTGTTCCTAATGACTTCTACATCCTTTTCCAAAACCTCAATATACATTCCATCTTTATCAGGAATACTCGACACGTGCACTCCATGTCTTGCAACTGCCTCATCTACATACAACCTTGCCAACTACTCCATCTTATATTCTTTTCGTATTGCTAGAAAATGGGATAACTTAGTCAGTCTATCGACTATCACCCAAATCGCATCGCATCCACTACTCGATCTTGGTAACTTAGATTTACTATCCATAGTTAATCTTTCCTTTTCCCACTTCCAATCGGGTATCTCAGGTTGTAGTAACAAACCTGAAGACCTTTGAGGCTCATTTTCTACTTCCAATCGCGCTTAATACTTACTAACACCACCAGCTATATCCTTCCTCATACTCGGCCACCAATTCGTATACCTAAGATCATACTACATCTTACTCACTCCAGGACGAACAGAATACTTCGTCGCATGCGCCTCCTCCATAATCAAAGTCCTTACATCGCCTACCATAAGAATCCAAATTCTATCCAAAAATTATAACCCACCACCATCTCTTTTCTCCATTTGTTAGTCCAAGCCACGCAACATCTCTGTTGACGCGTTCTCTGCTTTGGACGTCTCAACCTATACCACTAACATCTCCTCTCTAATCTCAGCTTGGATCGTCATACATATATCTCAAACTCGTCTTGGCTTCACTCCTCCTTTCTTACTCCATGCATCAACAACTACGTTCGCCCTTTCCCAGATGGTACTTGGTCTCACAATAACAACCCCTAAATAACTCCATCCATTGTCTCTGTCTCAGGTTCGATCCTTCTGATTGAAAATGTGTCAGAGACTTTTATGATCCGTATAGATCACACTCTTCATCTCGTACACATAATGCCTCTATCATTTTAGAGCAAAACCATTACGCCTAAGTCCATAACGTGATTCGTGTCGTTCTTCACATAAATCTCGAGTTGTTGCGTCGTATAAGCAATCACCTTCTATCTTCGTCTAAGCAAGCATCCTAACCCTTGCTCTATGCATCACTATGAAATTGTCTGATCCTTTCGGTAATGCCAAGATTGACTCATTACCCGTATCATTCCTACAACTTCCGAAAAGCTTCATCTTCACTCTGCTTCGACCTTGTTGGGCTTCACATGACAGTTCTCTTTCTTCAGCAGCTCCAAATTTATCTTTAAATGCGACTCGTGCTCCTCCTTAGACTTCATGTAGACCTAAATGTCATCGTTAAACATGATAACAACTTTCCTAAATAAGACTAGCACACCCGATCCATTACGTTCATGAAAATCGCTGGTGCAATGGTCAATCCAAAAAGGCATAGCCGTAAACTCATAGCATCCATAACGCATCCTAAAAGCAGTCTTTGGAATCTCATCTTCGTGCACCCTCATTTGGTGAAAGCCCGAATAAAGATCTATCTTACTCAACTCGCGATAATCTATGCACATCCTAAACGACCTATCCTACGTATTGACAAACAATATATGTGCTTCCTCATAGCGAATAACTAGGTCGATTAAAACCTTTACCTTGCAGCTCTTATAATTATTCCAACAACTCTTTCATCTTCATAGGCGCTAAACGACACGGGCCTTCGCAATCGGTGTCGCTCCTTATACTAACTTTATACAAAATTCTACTTCACGCCGAGGGGTAAACCTATTAAATCCTTAGAAAACACTTTGGGGAATTCACATACTACAGGTATATCACATAATTTCGACTCATCAACTTTGGTACTCCTACGAGACCTCGCATTCATATTAGTTCATTTCCCTATGAACCTCAAGCACCTTTAAATCCACCAAAGGCATTTTAACCATCTCCTCGTGGCATACTTTCTCAGCCTTATACTTCACTACTAATTCTCTTATACGACTATATCAACCCTCTCATAACCAATGGTACTAGATCTATAGTGAAACGAGAACCTTCTAATTCTAACAACTTAACTCATCCATTTCACTACCTCAATCACATAGGCACAACTCAGAAGATGTGAACTAACATCAACTCTAAGATCACATAATACGGACATCAAACGAATTTGAAGGACGACGATAAATCGAATAAGGTAATGCACAAATATCGAACCAACTATGAACAAATACCAAGACTTTACATGTACCAATTTTGGTAAGGATTCAAAAATTACAAAAACTCAAAAGAAAATCAAACCGAATGTATGTATTGATAAGAAAAACAAACCATCGACACAACAAACATACCATCGACGCTAGAGACACCTATTGAATAACACCACGTATCACGACCTATAAATAAAAGAATACGAACCTTGTACAAAAATTGATTTTTCACCCGCGAGAATTATCTTCCATAACTTTATATCAGTCATTTTTAAAATAGTAGAATCATATTAGTTAATAATGTAAATCATTTAAAAATAATAATTTTAAATGAAATTTTCATAAACTTATAGTCTTTATAAAAAAATCAAGGGATGGCTATAAAAAGAAATGTGTTGCATGTTATTTGTATAATTCAATTTAAAACAAAGTTTTCGACAATTAACAAATATCTCATTAAATACAAAAATCACTTCAACATTATTATTATTTCAAAAAGGTTTTCCATAGTGTGTTACTAACAGAAACGCGTGACTCAAAACAAAGACACTATTATCTCAAAAAGGGACTTCAAACACCTTAAGAACTTCAACACCAAAATATCATTTGAAAACAAACACGTATCAACGAAACTCAAGAAGAAACATCACGAACCAACTAAATCGTAGAGACTCACCCATAATAACGATCAAAGAACAGAAATCAAAGAGTATCATTACTCTTAACAAAAGAAGCAAATCAAAACGTTGAACGGAGGACATAGAACACCCGTTCTATTATAATACCAACAAGGAATACTAACACGAGAGTTAGGTATCTCGACGGACACGACCTCTCAAACTAACTTATGAATCGCAACGACAATACCAACCGATATCCACGATATCCGCAAACAATAGATAGAAAGAAAATCTTACTATCCACTTAACTATCTAAAATACATCCTATCATAACACATCTTACACTACCTCATAACTCCCAACATCGATCAATGAAATCAAGATCGCAAGTCCACGTGTGTGATGCCTTTATAATTATGTTGGCCAACATAATTATAATTACATCTTTTGCACACGTATACTTACTCCCAAGACTACACATCTCGATGATAACACACAATTATGCAAACGTACCACATAGCAAATCTTATACAATTCTAACATGATGCTCCATTAAAACAACACATATACACATAAGGATAAAATCCCAAAACGATAGAAAGAAGGACAAAGATTCGAAGCCCTAAATACGGAAAAATCCAAGTCAATTCACCGACGACCATGACGTGTAGCGATAACAGACGAAATAAACTTATGTTGGGCCTTGCTTGGGTTTGACCTTGCTTTCACAAGAGTCAAATGACTTCGCGGGACCAGTCCTACTATGAGCATCCAAGAGGAAATCCGGGTCGACCTCTTCTTCGATTCTCCTAACATACATTCCTCCTTTGGTTCCTTGAGGCGCTCCTCCTTAATTGGCTCACATTCTACATCTATCGATGTCGAATCACTCACAAGTCTAGATCGTACTCATAAGTGAGCAAAAAAATAAAAACACATAAATAATACCAATAGGAGCAATTCATATTAGGTACTTAAATAATGGTGAGAACCAATATATATATATATATATATATATATATACACACAGTACTAGGAAGTAGAAGACAAATTAGACAAATAAAAACTTTCAAATATATGTAAGTATATACTAGTTACGTACATGTAAACACATAGATCCTAAAATGCAACTATATGAAGGTTCCTAAGTTATAGTCTAGGCCAACCACCTAGTTCTCTATAACCATTGGCTCTGATACCAATCTGTCACACCCTGCCAAGGCGGAATCACAAGGCGTGATCGATAGGCATCATCACAACACATGGCGTCACAATAGAGAAATACTAAATGAATTAAAATCCAATATATAAAAGACACAAAGTGTCATGATAACACCTACAACATCTATCATGTAAATTCATATAGTGCAACCAACCAAGACAAAACAAATGAACATAGATTCCGCAATGCAAGCTTATGGTCCAGCAAATTCCTCTTCCTAACTCTTCACACGTTTTGCTCACCTGAAAATGATGCTTAAAACGTCAACAAAATTGTTGGTGAGAGTTACAGGTTTAAGACACACTTATGACACCGCGATCAACAAAAACAATATTTACGAACATATATGCATGGCTATTCTATCACGAAATAAATTCACATTTATATGGGGTGGATCGTACCCCGCCGTCCCATAATATCTCTGTGCAAGACTAACCCACTTGACTAGCTAAGTCCGTTTGGGTCTCACACAAGGTCATGTCATCCTCACATACACATGCCTTACCATAATTTATATCACATAGCAATAGCACATAGCAATCATATAGTTCGACACTTAAAAACACATATCACGGTTCATAATTCAAAAATATTTTTGCATCATTTCCACCCCAAAATATAAGTAAAAAGTGGGACTGTAAAACTCACCTCGATGCAAAGCAAATCCAAACTCTTCAATTAACCTTGCAAATAATCTATACAAAACAATACACACATGTTACCATTGATTAGGTCTCTCACCCAAGTCGATGTAACAATCACAATGATGGATACTCTATATCCTAACATGTTTCCAACTCACCTATACTCCTTTCACAACTTACTAACCTCAAGTTACTTTGCAAAACCTACTTCTCAACTTTCTGCATTTTACCTCGTTTTTGTAGTCACAAGATGACTCTAAATAAAATACTTAAACACCTAATTTTTTCTTCTCCTTACATCCCATATCTCCCCAATGAGTTATGAGCTTCTATGATTTTTGGATAAAAAAATAGTGAGCATAACCATTTTATAAAAATTCAACATAGCAAAGTATCCAGAATTTGACCTGATTTGACCTTCAAAAAGTTTAACTTGAGCAGACCCATTTAAACACTTAGGAAAATCTTACAAAAATTCTAGAAAATCGTAAATGTCATGAACTTGCTACAGTAGCAAGCCCATCAATTAAAAACACATTTTGATATGGTTTTTGACCTCAGAAACACAACTCAGAATCTGCCTCGAAAACTCAGTTTTGACAACGAATCTTGTTTTATTAATTCGACTAACTCCTACTCACTTTTAATTCATGAAACCACTTGGGTTGGAAAGTAGACTCTCTGTAGTTAATTTTAGGCTCAATAAAATCAATAAAATTTATCCATATAACTGAGATATGGCTCTCGCAAGATGACCTAAATTTCTGCCCAGATTTCTATTTCAAATTTAGCATAATTAACCCAAATTAACTTATTCAAAACCCTAATTATTATCCCTAAAATGATTTTTGATAATTAAAACCTCTTAATTACAGATTATTTAGAATAACATAATCCATCCTTAGTGATCGTCACATTAATAAAAATTAATTGTATTGAAAAAGGATTATGAAAACAATACCTTTAAGCTTGAAAATCAAAACCCTAAATTTTTTTGGCATTTTCTTCTTGTTTTGAGTTGTTTGACCGGCCAAGGGAAGGAGAGGAAAAATCAAAGTGAGTTGGTTTAGGTTTGATTTGTATTTATAGGCCTTAAAAGATAATTACAAAAAACAACTTGTAATCTATTTAGGATTTCTTTTCCTTTTTCTTTTCTTTTACTAAAATTCATTTTTTTCTATTATATAAAAAAAATATTTATTTATTATTATTTTCAACTTTAATACCTATATTTTTTATTCTAGGTTAAAACCTTTGCTTATTTCGCTAAACCTTGAACTTTCTAACTGGATTTCTAATAAACCTTCATTTCTAATTATTTCTAAAAATAGAAAGTATTCTAAAATCACTAAAATACTAATATAATATATATAATATGTATTATATATATATAGTACGTATACAGAAAATTACGTACACGATATTTGAAACTACGCAAAGCTTCCAAATGATCTCATTTCCATTCAATCTCATTTCAACTAATACCATGATTCATCAATCATGTACTTAAATCTCATACACATATCTCTCACGAAACACATAAAACACATAAAGAACATACGTAAATGCTTCAAATAAATTCAAAACAAACTAACCAACTGGCTCTAACCACGGTTGTCACTCAGGAGTGCTGCACGGGGTTGCATGAGATTGTTATGGCTGACTGAGAGTCGCAATACAACGGTATTTTGTTGTAGTTGAAGACATAATCCTTAAGTTGTGTCCTCACCAACATTAGTTGAGCATAACTTACAGATAATGCCACGTACTCAGCCTTTGCTGATGACATTGCAGTGTAGTCTTGCTTCTTTGACATCCAGATGACTAACTTATCACCTAGGAACTGTATTCCTTCAGAAGTGCTTTTGCGAGTATCAAGACGTCCAACATGGTCGGCATCTAAAAAAGTTGTTAGTTCAAAGCCAGAATCCTTCGGATACCAGAGTCCCATGTTAATGGTGCCCCTTAACTATCGAAAGATCCTTTTAACCTCTTTGAGGTGTTTTTCAGTCGGTCTTGCTTGATAGCATGCACAATAACATACTGCTTGCACTATGTCTAGTCTACTAGATGTTAGGTACATGAGTGACCCGATTTTACTACGGTAGTTAGTTTGGTCTACGAGTTTTCCACTCAAGTCTGCATCTAGTTTAGGTTTGGTAGTCGTTGGTGTACCAACGCTTTCACCTTTATCCATACCATGTTTTTTAAGTATTTCTAAAGTGTACTTGGCCTGGTTGATAAAGATACCTCGTGGGGATTGGTGGATCTAAAGTCCTAAAAAGAATTTCATTTCCCCTATTAAAGACATCTCAAATCTACTATGCTTTAATTTTTCAAATCTTTTAGAAAATTTTAGGTTTGTAGACCTAAAAAGAATGTCATCGACATAAATTTACACAAGTAGAATGTCCTCCCCTATCTTATCATGAATAGAGTAGGGTTAATGGTACCTTTAGTAAACCCTTTGGACATCAGTAAATTTGAGAGTTCATCATACCAGGCTCTTGGAGCTTGCTTCAATCCATATAGAGCTTTCCTTAGACGGTAAACTTTTTCTTAATGATCAACGAACCCATCTGGTTGAGCAACATAAACCTCCTCCTTCAGTGGACCATTAATGAATGTCATTTTCATGTCTATCTGATAAATTAGAAAAGACTTGTGTGCAGCATATGAAACAAAAATCTGAATAGGTTCCAAGCGAGCAACTAGAGCAAATGATATCTCGAAATCAATACCCTCTTCCTGAGCATATCCCTTAGCTACAAGTCATGCCTTATTGTGAATTACAGTTTGATCTTCATCCTTTTTGTTCTTTCATAACCACTTTAGCTTGATTATAGTCTTGCCAAAGGGTTTGTCAACGAGTTCCCAGACTTGTAGTCTGTTGAATTGATGAAGTTCTTCCTGCATTGCCTCTATCCATGCAGATTCAACCATTGCCTCCTTAATGTTTTTTGGTTCAACAATACTCACGGTGAGCGCAAACATACACATTTTAGAATCTGTTGCAAGTTGTCGTCTTGTTTGCACTGGCTTGGATGGATTTCCACGAACTTGTTCTAGCGGGTGATTTTGGTCCATCGATATTCGGAATCATGTGGTTGATAGAAGGTATGCATATTTTAATTATCAATATTGCGTGAGGAAGACTCAGCAACTTCTTGTACCGGTGTACAGAAAGGATTGATAAATTCATCATGTTGGAACTGTGTATCTTCTACTTGATTATTGTTATTTTCCTCAGCATTAACATTTTGTAGTTGGAGTTGTTGGTTATGTTGAAGATTGAATATTCGTTGTAGGTGGTGTGTCTTGTTGTTTAGAATTATCGGTGGGAGAAAAAGACTCGTTGACACTTAAAGTACCTGCATTGAAAAATTCATCGTACAAAGGACCGAAAAGAAGATCCAACTCTTATTGTGACGGAGTTGTTGTATCTACTGAAGGAGAAACATTTTGTAGTTGGGGAGCAGGGCCAGAGTTGTCATAATCTGGTGCCTTTTGTCATTGGAGAATGAGGCCTGAAGTATTATTATCAACAGACGTCTCAAACATCTCTTTGATTTCATCAAATCTGAGATGTATGGATTCAACTATCAATCGGGTTCTCTTGTTATAAACTTGATATCCCTTTAACTGAGTAGAGTAGCCCACCAGAATGCACTGATCCCCTTTTTATTTCATTTTGCCAAGATTTTCACCATCATTGGTTAAGTAGCAGGTGTAACCAAAGATATGAAGGTGTCTAATTGAAGGTTTCCTGTCATTGATGATGTGATATGTAGTTTTCTCATGTGTCAGGATAATGATTGATATGTTTTAAGTATAGCATGCGGTTGCAATTGCTTCCGCCCAAAAGAATAAAGGAAGTTTAAAAGCTGAAAGCATCATTCGAGCAGCCTCAACCAGAGTACGGTTTTGTCATTCGATAATTTTGTTCTGTTTAGGTGTTTGAGGAGTGAATGTTTGATGCTCAATTCCTTCTTCTTTGAAATATGCATGGAGTGTATTGTTCAAGAACTCTGTGCCTCTGTTAGTTCGAACAGAAATTACTTGAGCTTGAAGATTTTGTTGAATCATCTTGAGAAAATATTTTAGAACTTCTGGTGTTTCATCCTTGGATCGTAGAAATAGAGTCTAAGTATATCTAGAGTAGTCTTCAAACATTACCAGAATGTATTTCTTCCTATTTATGCTTGCAACACGCATAGGACCACATAAGTCCATATGAAGTAAATTTAGCCGTCCTTTAGAACATGGAGCAGTCTTTGTCTTGAATGAGCTTCTTTTTGCTTTAATCACTTTACAAGAGGAACATAGTTGATCCTTCACATATTTTAGTTTTGGTAAACCAATCATGATATCCTTTTATAAAAGCAAGTTAATGTAGTCGAAGTTAAGATGAGAAAGTCTTCGATGCCATAACCATGCTTGAGTTGCTGAGGCTTTAGCCATGAAACGGATTGGAGTTGATGAAGTCATTTCTTGAAGAGAAATTGTATAGAGATCAGATTCACAATTATCGGTGAGTAAGTCGTTTCCCTGAAAATCTCTAACAAAACAAATAGATTTTCGGAAAGCAACCTCCAAATCCGCATCACAAAATTGACCCACTGAAAAGAGATTATGTTGGAAATAAATCTTCACAAGTTAGTACTTCTAGTTCAAGCACTTAATACTGCTCAAGATATAACTAACAGTTCTAACTAGGTTAGTACTGCCAGAAGAAAAGTTAGTACTGTCAGTACTGAACTTAATACTGCTGGAAGACTTAGTACTGCTGCATGAAGATTACAACTGGCAGAAGATCAAAGACGTGTTTTGTGATAAGTATGGAATGATTCAATGTATATCATATATACTTAAAAGATATGATGATATCTTATAGAAGTTTAGAAGATTTATAGTTATCTTGTAAATGACTCCTTGGTGTATAAAAGGAGATCCTAGGTTATGGTTGGGAACACATCTTAATAGACACATTCATAGCTTTAAGGTTGTAAATCCTAGTACTAGACAGAGTACTCGTATTATTCATCATAATAATATTAAAGCTTTTTGGTTATATTCATTGTTCATTCTACTACATTATAGTTTACTATTACATTGATATTCTTCTAAGTATTAAAGAGTAGATTCCGCATACACTTTAGTATCAAAAAAGTTTCTAGCATAGTTGTCTTGAATTCATTTAACACAACTAACCCTTTAACAAGGTTTGCAAGATCTATAGAGCCGTCCTTTAGAACATGGAGCAGTCTTTGTCTTGAATGAGCTTCTTTTTGCTTTAATCACTTTACAAGAGGAACATAGTTGATCCTTCACATATTTTAGTTTTGGTAAACCAATCATGATATCCTTTTATAAAAGCAAGTTAATGTAGTCGAGAGTTAACGTTAGATGAAGAAAGTCTTCGAATGCCATAACCATAGCTTGAGTTGCTGAGGCTTAAGCCATGAGTAGGATTGGATGATGAAGTCATTCTTGAAGAGAAATTGGTAATTGAGATCAGATTCACAATTATCGGTGAGTAAGTCGTTTCCCTGAAAATCTCTAACAAAACAAATAGATTTTCGGAAAGCAACCTCCAAATCCGCATCACAAAATTGACCCACTGAAAAGAGATTATGTTGGAAATAAATCTTTCACAAAAAAAATTATTACTTCTAGTTCAAGAAGCACTTAAGTACTGCTCAACGATATAACTAACAAGTTCTAAACTAGGTGAGTAACAGCCAGAAGAAAAGTTAGTACTGTCATTACTTGAACTTAATACTGCAGGAAGAACTTAGTACGCTGCAATGAGATTACAACTGGCAAGGAAGATCCAAAGACGTGTTTTGTGATAAGTATGGAATGATTCAATGTATATCATATATACTTAAAAGATATGATGATATCTTTATAGACGTTTAAGAAGGATTTAATAGTTATTCGGTTGATAAAATTACTCCATTGGTGGATAAAAGGAGATCCTAGGTTTATGGTTGGAACACAAGCACTTAATAGACACATTCATTAGCTTCTAAGGTGTAAATCCTGTACTAGACAGAGTACACTCGTAGTATTCATCATAATAATATTAGATGCTTTTGTTAGATTCTTTGTTCATAGTTCTACTGAGACATATAGTTTACTATTATATTGATATTCTTCTAAGTATTAAAGAGTAGATTCCGCATACACTTTAGTATCAAAAAAGTTTCTAGCATAGTTGTCTTGAATTCATTTAACACAACTAACCCTTTAACAAGGTTTGCAAGATCTAGTTGGGATCAACAAGTGGTATCAGAGCCTTGTGTTCTAAAACTTTGATCTAAAAGATATGGAATTTAAATCTGCACAGAGTAACACTACTGCTAAGCTACCCATACTCAAACTTGGTGAGTATGAGATGTGGGTGATAAGAATCGAGCAATACTTACAGGTACAAGACTATGCTCTATGGGAGGTCATAGAGAATGGTAACTCATGGGTATCTGTACCACAAATAGCACAAGAGAATGGTACTTTAGATATAAAGATGTCAGTACCTGTAACTGCTGAAGAAAAGACCAATAAGAAAAATGATGTGAAGGCTAGAAGCTTGCTACTCATGGCTCTTCCCAATGAGCATCAACTTACTTTCAGTCAGTACAACGATGTTAAAACAATGTTTGCTGCTAGCAAAACACGATTGTTAGTAGGCTTGCAATTTTAGGTGTGGTCATCACTCAAGAAGACTTAAATTCAAAATTTCTGAGAAGCTTGCCCCCTAAGTGGAATACTCATGTTGTAGTCTAGATGAATAAGGCTGAAATTGAAACAATGAGCATCGATGATTTATACAACAACTTCAAAATTATTGAACAAAGTGTAAAGAAATCTGTTGGTGCAAGTAGTGGTGCTCAAAACTTGGCCTTCATGACTAATCCAAACACTAGCAGTACTAATGATGTTAATATTGCTGAACCTGCATATAAAGGTAGTATTGTTAGCCCTAATGTTAACACTGCTAGTCCTCAAGTTAGTACTGCTAGCTTCGGTGATAATGTTGTGTATGCTTTCATAGTTGAGAATCCCAATGGTTCTAATCTCCTATAGTAGGACTTAGAGCAAATTCATGAAGATGATCTGGAAGCAATAGATTTGAAGTGGCAGCTCTCTCTGCTAAGTATGAGGTCAAAGAGGTACTATTAGAGGACAGACAAGAAAATTTTCATTAATGCTAATAATACTGTTAGGTATGATAAATTAAAGGTTGACTGTTTCAACTGTCATAAGATGGGACACTTTTCCAGGGAATGTAGAGCACCAAGGAACAAAGAGGGTCAGTTCAAAAATCAAGACAACACTAGGAAGCAAGGAAACAATGAAGATACATCTTCAAAGGAAATGTTGGCTATAGATGGTGTAGGTTTTGACTGGAGTGATATGACAGAAGAACAGGTTCAGACAAACATGGCTCTAATGGCGTTTTCAGACTCTGAGGTATACAATGATAAAACTTGCACTAAAACTTGTTTGAAAAATTATGAAACTCTTAAGAAACTGTGTGATGATTTAATTGTTAAGATTAATCAAACTGAATTTACAACAATTACTTATAAAAGAGGTTTAGCAACTCTAGAAGAACAACTTATCACATATAGAAAGAATGAGGTTCTTTTTAGTGAAGAAGTTGTTGTTCTTAAAAGGGAAGTAGCTTGCAAAGA
>BQNB010111794.1:0-22276 GCA_026074375.1 Tanacetum coccineum | reverse complement strand
TCAACATCGTTAATTGATTTGGGGGTGTAAGTGAATTAGAGTTTAGTGTCGTTAATTTAAGGTAAGGGACTGAATTAGTGTCGTGAATATATGGTGAGTGAGTTGTGGGTTAGAAAGTCAAAGGGTTACAGGGGTGGAAAATCGTAAAAAACAACGTGTAAGGGCTAAATATAACATTGGCAAAAAAATAAGACGAGAAAAGTGTATTAAACTAGTCCTACGTCAAATGATTTTATGGATAGAGTTACAATAGGAAGATTAGTAAAAGATTTGCATTCTTTATAAAAATTAATACTTTGATGCTTACAAAAGGAAAAAGTGAAAACTTTGATGCTTTTTAGACCACTAGCTCTTTCTTTAAAGTTGTTTGTGATTCTTTTTCATTTTAGGCAAAATATCGCACCTATAACTATTTTCATTATAAAATCTCGTTGCTATTCACGAATACTCGTATAGTATTAATATAAGCATGATAAATGAGTGACAAAGTAAAAAATAAGTAGTAAGTTTGAGATACTAATTTATATCATTACCTAAATTATAATATAAAAATATGTTTTTAGAACGGTGTTATATGAAGTATTTGTAATCTTTAGCTTTATCCTATGTAATATAATGTAATAAAAAGTTTTATAAGTAAAATGAGAACGTATAGAATTACTCATGCATATTTAGTTGTTATGTAATGCTGTGTGTATTAACCATTAAATATACTCTGTTTAGCTTGATTACTCGAATTTGTTTAAGCCACACAAACAACATACTACACACCACTCCTTATGTATTTAAGGTCACGGCCTACGATTTTCATCAATACGTAAAATTCCACACTTCAATTAATTTATAGTCCATGTCAAGTGACAAACAATGACCGTGTCACATGTGTGTTTCACAACTTGTGCAGAGATAAAATTCAAAAGAAAATGTATGACAACAGTTAAAATGCGCCAAACTAACTAATTTTCATAGAAATGAAAAACAAAGATAAAAGAATTTGGATAGATTAAATGTAAAGAAATAACATGTAGTAGTAAAAAGCATATATTGTTGTACGTGTTTATTTCTTTCAATTATTACTACTTGATAATTTCAAATTTTCTTACTCCACTTATATCCATTTTCATTGTATATTAGTTGAGTTTGATTTATATATGGCCTAAAACAAACTATGTTACTATATAGGAAAATTCTGTTAAATTACTTTGTTCAAATACTTGCATCATGTTGTTACCAACATAAAACTTCATCATAAAACTTTTCTAATTAGAAATAATGTAATAATATCAATAAAATATACGGCATCTTATATAGTAGAGTTTGTAGATAAATTTTTCGAAATTATGAAAATTGTGATTAATTAAAGCAAGTCGCCGATTTTTTTAAAAACTACGTTAAAAAAAGTTGACATAAGTTGATGAATAGTTTTGAAATTATTTTTTGAAACTATTTCAAAAACTTGTCATACATATGATACGGGGTTTAACAACGGTTTTAAATCAACAATGTTTGAATTTTAATGTGAGAAAGTAAACAAATATTGAAATTTAAGTTTTAAAGGGGTATTTTGAGAATTAAACTTTATTCATAATTAAGGTTTTTTTCTTTATGTGTGGTAAATATAAACAAAAAAGTTGTAATATGATATATTATATAAAATGTATGTCATTGAACTTTTAGAAATTACTGGTGGTATTATAAAATGTCTTCTTGTTTTTCATAAAAACCATCTTCAAAATATTTGTGATAAATATTTTTTAAATCTTATGTATGTTAGAGTGTTAAATTCTTTGATATTTCATTCATTCATGAGACTACAATATACAGTTATAAAGAACAAGCTAGAATAACTTTCTTTGTATTATGTCGTCATGTTTTATGCTGAAATGAAAATGGCGAAACGTTTGTGGATGTGATTTTCGATACTATGTAACACATTCATAATCACTTATAAAAAAACATTAGAAGAGGAAATATGTTATCATTGTTTAAATATCAAGTATAATGGTTGATAAATTACTTGTGATTGTGTTAAATCACATATGATTTTTAAAAGATATCACATATGATAGTTTGCTACAAAATTGTAAAATACAAATATCACATCTGATATGTAATAGATTCACATCACATTCATGTAAGATCAAAATCAACCAAAATCAAGTAAAATAGAATTTCTAACACTTGTTCATATAAAAATCAAACATTAGAAAGAGTACTTTAAAATATCACATGTGATAATTGTAATGAAAAGAAAAATAATATAAAATCATATGTGATTTCCTAGCATATCACATGTGAAAAAAATTAATCAGTTTGATTGAATTTATCATTGAACCAAAGCTTTCTTATTCTTGAAACACTATCCTTCTTCTTTAAAACAAAGTCTTCTTGTTCTTGAACAATCTTTTTGTTCTTTAACAACTTCTTCTTTATCACATACTTCTTGTTGAACCAGACTTGTTCTGACTCTTCAAAACCTTAATGTCCTTTGTTGTAATCAAAACTTCCAAATAATGAACATGCATTCTTGTTCTTCAAAACTTCCACATAAGTTGTTTCATGACAAAAAGCAAAAAGCACATACGATATCAAATATGATATATCTAATAAAACAGACTATGTGATATCATATGTGATATTTGTGATATCACATATGATAAATCCATCAAAATGAAATATCACATGTGATATGAAATATGATATATCAAACAAAATAACCTTAATTATAAACACATCAAACTCTAAGCTTAAAAAAAAAAATACATATGATTATATTTCATATAACTCAAACTGCTTTTTGCTAAGTAATAATTTAAAACCATCTTAAATTTAAGTTACTATCAATTAACTTAATTTTCAAATGCTAAATAATAAGATATTCAAGATCATAAAACTACCTAATAATCAACTTTATTCACACCAACTCTATCTAATTAGAAGCTTATTCAATATAACTCTTTCTCCTCTAATTCATAAGATTATTCTCATGAATCAGCTAAAAAAAAAGGATAAATATAACGCAGGTTCTGATGAAAATAAGCTAGATTTATAATTTCATCACAATAAAATTCGAAATCATATTTATTTTATAGCTTATTGATAAATCTCCTATAATTGATAAATGTATCACATTAACTCTCTAAAATTCATACAATAATTCACATAATATCCTCTACTTAACTCATAAGCTTATTCGCATCTATCACCTAATAAGGTTAGTCTTATAATTAAGCTATAAATTATGATAATTCATCAAATAAGCTGAATAATAAGCTTATAAATTCATACGCTAACAATTCATAAGCTTATTCACATGAATCAACTAAAAATAGGATAAAAAAACAAGATCTGATGAAGAAAACGAGATGTATATAAGCTGATAATAAGTAGATCATACTTCATGAAGAATACGTTAAGATGATTGATTTGAATGATCGATTGAAGTGTAGAGAGAGAGAGAGAGATAGATAGAAAAGATGATACAAAAAACACAGAGTTTATGTGTGATAAAATGAGAGGTTATTAAAAACAAAATATATTAGATGAAAATACCCTTGTAATGTAAACTGAAAATCTAATCTTATCCATTGGATAATATGATGATGGAGGGTGAAGATGAGTCCCCCGATATCTAAGAAAAATGAACCTAAATCTAACTATTTTCATTATAAAATCTCGTTGCTATTCATGAATACTTGTATAGTATTAATATAAGCATGATAAATGAGTGTCAAAGTCAAAATAAGTAGTAAGTTTGAGATACTAATTTATATCATTACCTAAATTATAATATGAAAATATGTTTTTAGAACGGTGTTTTTTAAAGTATTTGTAATCTTCAGCTTTATCCTATGTAATATAAAGTAAAAAGAAGCTTTATAAGTAAAATGAGAACGTATAGAATTACTGATGCATATTTAGTTGTTATGTAATGTTGTGTGTATTAACCATTAAATATACTCTGTTTAGCTTGATTACTCGAATTTGTACGTGTTTTAATTTATGTCTTTATCTACTTGATAATTTCAAATTTTCTTACTCCACTTATATCCCTTTTCATTGTATATTAGTTGAGTTTGATTTATATATGGCCTAAAACAAACTATGTTACTATATAGGAAAATTGTGTTAAATTACTTTGTTCAAATACTTGCAACATGTTGTTACCAACATAAAACTTCATCATAAAAGTGTTTTATAAGAAATTATGTAATATTATCAAAAAAATACGGCTTCTTATATAGTTTGAGTTTGTAGATAAATTTTTCGAAATTACAAAAATTGTGATTAATTAAAGCAAGTCGCCTATTCATTTAAGAACTACGTTAAAAAAAGTTGACATAAGTTGAATATTTTTAAAATTATTTTTAAGAACTATTTTTTGAATGTATTTCAAAAACTTTTCATACATATGATACAGGGTTTAACAACGGTTTTAAAACAACAATGTTTAAATTTTAATGTGAGAAAGTAAACAAATATTGAAATTTAAGTTTTAAAGGGGTATTTTGAGAATTAAACTTTATTCATAATTAAGGTGTTTTTTCTATATATGTGGTAAAGATAAACAAAAAAGTTGTAATATGATGTATTATATAAAATGTATGTCATTGAACTTTTAGAAGTTACTGGTGGTATTATAAAAAGTCTTCTTGTTTTCATAAAAACCATCTTCAAAAGATTTGTCATACATCTTTTTTAAATCTTATGTATGTTAGAGTGGTAAATTCCTTGATCTTTCATTCATTCATGAGACTACATTATATAGTTATAAAAAACCATCTAGAATAATGCAATATGGGCTTGGACTACCCAACATAACTAATAGTACATTAGCTAATAATAAACATCGACTAATACTCCCCTGCAACTTGAGCGAGAGGAGACCGAACACTCAAACTCATGCGAAATTATTCAAATAATGCCGAAGGAAGACATTTGATGAAGATATCTGCATACTGACAATGAGATGAAACATGAAGAACACACACGTAACCCATAGCAACCATATCACAAACAAAATGAATGTCAATCTCAATGTGTTTAGTTTGTTGATGTTGCACCGGATTTGCAGATAAATAAACATCACTGACATTATCACAATACACAAGAGTAGCGGCCAGTAATGGTGTATGTAGTTCCCAAAGAAGATTGTGTAGCCATGGTGTCTTAGCAACAACATTAGCAACACCCCGATATTCAGCTTCAGCACTAGAACGTAAAAAAAGTGGGTTGTCTCTTAGAAGACCATGATAAAAGATTGTTTCCCAAAAATACATAATACCCAGATGTAAATCTACAAGTAGCAGGGCAACCAACCTAACCAACGTCAGAGTAAGCCACAAGAGACGATAATGAAGATGCATATAATTGTAAACCAAACACCAAAGTGCCATGAACATAACAAACAATCCTCTTAAGAGAAGCCAAGTGAGGTTCCCGAGGATCATGGATATATAGACAAATATGTTGCACAACATAATACAAATCAGGATGAGTGAATGTAAGATACTGTAGACCACCTGCAAGACTCTGATACAAAGTAGGATTAGAAATAGGCACCCCTTCAGGACCAAGCATGGACTCAGTGTCAACAGAAGTCCGAGTAGAATTGCAGTTGAGCATATTTGCTCGCTTAAGTAACTCCATAGCATATTTCTTCTAAGAGAGAAACGTCCCTGTAGTGTCACGTGTAACAGAGATCCTCAAGAAATAATTAAAGGCACCAAGATCTGTCATGTCAAACTCCATGTGTAAAGATAAAATACTCTTCAAAAGCAAAGTTATACAAGAAGCTGTGAGTACATATCATCCATATAAATAAATAAATATATAGTGTCAGAACCAGATCTTTAAATAAATAAAGATGAATCACATCTACTTGGAGAAAATCCAACTCGAGTAGCATATGGGTCTAATGTTTTAGTGTCATTTTAAATTCTTTGTTGTCCGACCCGATGCTACGGGTCTAATGTTTTAATGTCATTATAAAATGCACATCCGCCATACACGAATTGGCATACGCCACATAACATGATGCTTTAGATGAATACTTACAAATAGGGGAACATTGCACAGGCGATTGTTTTGATTTTTTTACTATGTGCATTATTTATTTGTATATGGCCGAGTTTTGAAGAAAACCCAACGTGAATGACATTCAAAGCTTATATGCCGCACACAATAGCGTTCATGTGTTTCCGGCAATGATTGGCAGCATTGATTGTATGCACCGGGAATGGATTAATTGTCCGAAACCATGGAAAGGGCAATTTGGGAGAGGTGATAAAAAATACCCAACTATAATTCTTGAACCATTACGTCATACGATTTGTGGATTTGGCATGCATTTTTAGGGTAGCGTGTGCGAATAATGATCTTTCAGTTTTGAATCATTCTCCGTTATTCGACAACCTTCTTGATGACATCACCCTAGCTGATGGGATATACCTACAATGGGCAACTTTTGTCAAATCATTTATGGCTGCACGAGACGAGAAAAATGCCGTATTTAAACGTCGACAAGAAAGTGCTTGAAAAGACGTTGAAATAGCTTTTGGCGACCTCCAAGGTCGTTGGCATGTTATAGCTCAACCGACGTGTTCTTAGACTATCAACAAGCTACGAAGAACCATGTACACGTGCATCATATTGCATAACATGGTTTTGAAAAATCAAAAGTTTGCGATATCCGAAGTTGGCGACAATCTGATCCCGAGTCATAACATCTTCATATGCACGATTTGCGCGCCTGCGAGAAGTTGAGCCACCACCCGGTAACTTCCTGCCCATGCCCGACATATTCTGGCGGTTGTCACTCGGAACGACTTCATCCAAGATTTCTTGAACGGGATGATGCCGGCTTTAATCATTTCTTGCATGGCCTTCATATCCAACTGTGAAAGAAAAAGAAAAAGAAAGAAAAAAAAGGTTAAAAACAAATAAAATAAGTTATTAAAGAATGTAACGAGTTAAATTACTTACGTATCTCTGCTTGTTTTGTTCGGTTTTAAATTCGCCAGTCTTCTTACTTGAGTGCCCCTTCCTCCACGTCTCAATGAGGTCCTCGTAATGCCCTTTCTCGACTTTCTATACAATATCAAATAAATTAATAACGAGCTATAAATAAACAATATAAACACCTTTAAAATATCACAAAAATTATAAAGAGTCTTACATATTCATTCCTCCCTTGCGCGAATGATTTTTTCCCTTGATGGGTTAATATCGTGTTCTTTGCTCGGTTAGCAGCATTCTGCAAGCTTCTCGACACCCGATTCGGATGGGACCACCAGTCAACCAACTCATTCCACTCATCTTGGGTTCTGTCTCCCCACACTCTCGGCGGCGGCGGATGATTCTTTGCCTCGTCGGGCGAATCATGTTTTGTATAATGATCAGCCTTGATTCTGTTTTTATTTTTGCGCCAAAGTAGCCTCAGTTTAAGTTCCAGCCCAAGCCTTACCCTTTCCCCCACCGTATATACATTACTGCCAACCACCACTTTGTCCTGGTTATTGTACCATTCCGCGAGGTTGAAATAGCTCTACATATAAACATATGCATTTAAATAAACAAACAATTTAAACATAACACGCATATCTAAACGTCGATAACAATAAGATTTTCTATAAATTTTGTATATTTGTCTTTAATTGTTTGCATGTGTATATGTGTGTTCTAATTGTTTGTGTATTAATTGTTTTTCTTAATAGCACATTGTTTTGGTCGATAGCGATACGGCGTATCTACTTGCATCTAATACGGCGTATCCAACTTTTTGTCCAATACAGCGTATTCATTCAAACTGGTTAATACGGCGTATCCACTCCCATTGAATACGGCGTATTGATCATTTGATAAAGTTCTTTTCTATTCTCGAACTTAAAGCCCAAATATTTTTTATACCTTTCTCCCGCTGGTTCTACTGATAATTTTCTGGATATTTTTCAGTAAGAATGACAAAGGTTATCAAAAGAGAGTTTAAGAAAATTAAGGATTGTTAACGGGCGTTACTGTTTTCGTCTCACTTACTTGCGATACACCACTTGAAGTTTTTAACAATGAAGTCAATCGATTAAGCGGAATGGATGATGATTTATTCACATATGAATTTGACGTTGCTAACATCCCATGTGACTTGAAAATGGATGATGAGTCGGAGCATGAAGCTGATGATGACATGGGATATGATCCGTCTGATATTGCCTTTACTGAATGGTTGGGATCGAAGTTTTTCAACTATAAGAATTAAAAACAATCGCGTTGCTTTATATATGAAGCATTAGGGATTTACTAGATTTTGAGGAGATTGATGAAGTTGAGATCACAGGAGGGGGATTGGGGGGGAAAAGATTATTCTGATGATAAGGTTGAAGTTGCTGATGTTTTAGGGATCGACACTAATTATTTAATTTTGAAACACCTATGTGCAAGACATTCAAAGAATTTAACTATCTTTTGCAAATCGATCCAGACTTACTTACTAAGGACATTGAGGGATCATATGAAGATTACAAGAATGATTAGTTCTATAAATCGAATAAGGACGTACCATGGGTCGATGAGAAGCCATGGACTAACGCTGGAGTTTGGACCAAACCCATACTAGTTAAACATACTCGCAAGCCTTTCAACTATAAGACTGGATGTTCGAAATGGACAACATGTAGTTGGAAGGATAATAGATACTGTAATGGAGGAAACTTACCCAGAACTTACATTATTGGAAACCAACTCCATTATCAGGATTACAAATGGTACGAGGCTTTTGAAGATAGTGAACTTAAGGATGAGGCTTTAAGAAATAAAGCTATCATGAAAGGATTTATCAATGAAGGTGATGATGAGTCACATTACAAACAAGAGAGACGACGGAACATATATACAAACTATGATGATGCTTATGAGATGAATCATGAAGATAATGAGAAAGAAGAATTATGTGAAGTTCATGAGCTACCGGTGTGAAATATAAGGAGATATATGATGATCAAATATTCTTTCAATGATGATGAAGAGTATGTTGCTGTAAAAGAATACGAATATGTCGAGCTTACCAAGAAATCATTTGGAGAATGGACGAAGGATAGATGGTGACTAGAGCCGAGTAGAAGAGAAGCTAAAGAAAGTCTAGCTTAAAGATTTTACTTTAAACAAAAGTGCTTCTCGGGAGACAACCCGGATTATTATTTAATTTTATCGAGTTTGTCCTCCCAGACATCAATACGGCGTATCCGCTCCATACCATACTGCGTATTAATTGTCGTGACGTTATCAGTATTTATTTTTTATGCACTTTAAAAACTTTATTGTCAGTTCTGGCAATACGGCGTATTTATTAATTTGATACGGTAGCTCTCTAGCACCTGACTCGTATTTAGTTTGTTTGGTTATGTTTAAATTAATCGTAGATGCCAGATTAGGAATCGCACATATTTTTCATTATACTGGACCTCGTTGAAAGAAATATCGTACGACTATTGGTGAAGATTTTACAAATCTGGAGATCTTGAAGTGTTGGAGTTCTTGAAACTTCGATGGCGTTGTTCAACACACAATCTTGCTCATTTAAATGCAAATTGGAGAATCTGCAGCAAATATCAGGGAGTATATCATTCAAATTCTTGTTGAATTCCCGTACTTTAATGTTTTATCTATACAATGAAGGATCTCGTTGGATATTCAGAGAGTGGGGGTTGGAATTTGAATGACTCACCTTTGTCTTAATTTTCACACTAAAAATAATTAGTTTTGCTTTAAATTTAAAAAAAATTAGGCATACTTTTTGTAAAATACATGTTACTAAAACCGTCACAACAAATAACCCTTGTTAGATATTATGAGAAATTTAAAACTATCCGTTTCCAAATGTTTACCAAATTCACAAAATATGAGAGTGTCCCGGTGATGCAGTGGACTTTGAAATTAGATTGGTATATCTATTCGTAGACCACAATAATCGAGTATTATAGATTTAAATTGGAGTAGTAATTTGTTTAAATTGGTAAATTTTTAGGATTATCACCAAATCGCTATCCATGTTGCTTTTTAACTACTACACCGATTAGTTTATTTTTCAGTTTAAACCTTTTCCACTCTCGTTCTTTAGATCGTGAAGATGCCATAGAACAACCCGTAGAGCCAATCCTTTAGGAACACACCAATTATTTGTTTCGTTACCACCCTTAACCTTAACCTAACGGTTAGAATAAGTTAATTTACAGTTGCTAGTTGCTTAAAGTGTAAAGTTTGATGCGGTTGGAAATTTTCCCATTGCAAATGGGAATGTATATTATAGTCAAAACTCATGTGATTTTACTACCATCACAATTAATGGCGAGTCCGAAGAACGAAGGAACTATCGAAGGAATTATCTAGAATTATTATGATCGTGAAGATGGTGAAACTTTCTGAGTTTCGTCACTATAGTTAGATTTGCGTGCAAAAAAATCGGAGAAAAAATTAAACAAAAAGATAGAGAAGGAAGATTGAAGTAATCATTTCGCAACTACGAAGGAATTACCACAAGGACTTGCGCTTATTCAATACGCAACATCTAAACTCGTCGACGAGCGTGTAATAGTATTGTACAAAGTGGAAGGAATCTCAACCACTTACCTTGTAGAGTATATAAAATTTTAGGATGATTGGGAAGTTGACTGTACGGGAACGCCAACTTTGGTTGTTGTTTTTGATCTATGATCAAGACGTTGTAAATAGTCGTGTCTTTATCATGGTAACGGTCGGGAAAAAGTGTCTAGCAACTTGTACTTTAGGCTTAATCTATTTGTTTCTTGATTTTTATTTAACAACAATTTACTTCCCTCTCACCTAATGATTAGCCGCTCCTTTTACGCGAATGAGGACTTGTTCGAGCATGCATGTCTATTCAGTCGTTACGGCCATGTATGCATGTCTTAGCTGCCTCGTTGGTTTATGACTTTGCGATGAAGTTAGAAGGTCGCCTACCGTGTATCATTCTTTATCCTAACCCTTGGTTAAATTCGAATGGGGATGTGATCGAACACACATGTCTATTTCATCGTTACAGCCATGTATGTGTGCTTCAGCTGCCTTGTTGGAGTGGTACTTCTGGTGAAAGATTGTAGAATGATCAACCGTAAGCCTTGCCATATAAAAACCCATATTTACCTTTATAAACTTGTTACTCCTTAGATTTAGTGGTGGAGATGTTTATCTTTGCCAAGCTTATGATAGAATACTTGTCATGACTGAGCAATTGAGCGAATTAGTTACATGTTACCACATAGATTAGTTGAGTGATTTGAGTGTTTTCATCTTTCTATTTCGTGAGGTGTTTGGTTGTGTACTTGTAATAGATCAAATAAATGCATTAACAGAAAATATTTTTAGGGATATATTTTTATAAACTTCTAAAGGCTACTTGAGGACAAGTAGGATTCAAGTGGGGGGATATTTGATGACATCAAATAACGTCTATTTTATAGCATCATTTATCCCATGTTATTAACCCATTTTGTATAATTATTGTAAAAAATTGTTACTTAATCATTTAGATTTGAGAATTGCAGTAATTACAGAGTACTTGGTGAAACTTTGCAAAAGACGCGCATTCTGGAGCTTAAACGAAGATATTTTGAAGATTATAGATTCTGACTACCAATACGCCGTATCCATCAAGGAAGATACGGCGTATCCATGCCTGCACTCATCAAAGACCACGAAGGAACAAGATCTATACTCCGTATCCAGAGAACCTCAATACGACGTATCGAAGATATAGTATGTGAATATTCTGGAAGATATCAAGCCTGGTCCCTACTCCAAGAAATCCCCAATACAACATATCCAATCCTTGGATACGCCATATCGAATCGACTTCCAGACCTTATAAATAGAAAACTCAAAAACGAGTTTTAAGTGTGCTTCATGTGAATGCTTTAATTGTGACATAATTAATGTGTCTAGGTTTTAGGATGATGTAACGCCTAAGTCTTAAGAATGATATGCCATCTCGAGAGAAGAAATCATTGCACTAAATAAACAAACCAACGTCCTAATCGGATTAATAATGGTTAATACAGTTTTCTATCATTAGGCTCGACCGCTCTTTTATCTTCTGTTAATTAGCTTGCGTGGGTTAAAGTGCCTTGAATTGATTGCAGTCACCAACCAACCTATGCCGGTCTCTCCGGCTGAAAACCCCCTTTTACCTGTTAGAATTAGAATTAGAACTAACATAAGTTTAACATAGGTTTAGAATAGAATAGAATTAACATAGATTAGATAACCAAGATATTAATTAAATTTATAGATTTAACCTCGATTCAAGTATTCGATACCCTACTTACCACAAAACTACTACCGACCGGGTACACTGCCCGTTAAAGTGTTGTTTTTGGTTTAGTCAGAAAAATATAAATTTAAAACTTGAATCATAAAAATATACACCACACAACCGCACATCACATGTGTAACAGAGATTCCCCAATAAATAATTAAAGGCACCAAGATCTGTCATGTCAAACTCCATGTGTAAAGATAAAATAATATTCTGAAGCAAAGTTATAGAAGAAGCTGCGAGTACAATATCATCCACATAAATCAATAAATATATTGTGTCAGAACGAGATCTGTATATAAATAAAGATGAATCACATCTAGTTGGAGAAAATCCAACTCGAGTAGCATATGGGTCTAATGTTTGTGTCATTTTAAATTCTTTGTTGTCCTACCCGATGCTACGGGTCTAATGTTTTAGTGTCATTATGAAATGCACATCCGTCATACGCGAATTGGCATACGACACATCAGCTGATGCTTTAGATGAATACTTACAAATGGGGAAACATTGCGCATGCAATTGTTTAGATTTTTTTTACTATGTGCATTATTGATTTGTATACGGCCGAGTTTTTAAGAAAACCCAACGTGAATGACATTCAAAGCTTATATGCCACACACAATAGCGTTCATGGGTTACCGAGAATGATTGGCAACATTGATTGTATGAACTGGGAATGGATTAATTGTCCGAAAGCATGGCACGGGCAATTTGGGAGAGGTGATAAGAAAAAAATACCCAACTTTAATGCTTGAAGCCATTGCGTCATACGATTTATGGATTTGGCATGAATTTTTTAGGGTAGCAGGTGCGAATAACGATCCTTTAGTTTTGAATCATTCTTCGTTATTCGAAAACTTTCTTGATGACATTACACAGTGGTACGGATGAAAGTAGTACGGGAGTTACATTTAAAAGGTTACTACATAGTGACGAGATATACCACAGTGGGTAACATCAAAGGTGTTGAAAGAGTTTTTGGCGACATCAAGGTCGTTGGCATATTTAGTCAACCGAACGCAGTTCTTTGGACTATCAACAACTACGAAGAACCATGTACACATGATCACATTGCCTAACATGGTTTTGAAAAATCAAGTTTGCGTCATCCAAGTATGGCAGACACCTTTATATTTGTCACAACCAAAACTCCGGCACGGACATGGATCGAGCGATGTGAAGTGCAACGAAAGAAAGCAAAAGAACTTCGTGATAAACAAACACATGCAAGGCTTCAACGTAATCTGATGAGCATCTTTGGCAGTAACACCTACAATATAATTAGTTTATTCATAATCTGATGTGTTTTTTTATTTTCGTATTAGTTTTTAAATTCCGTATATTTTTAAATTTCATATTGTAGTTTGTAGTTTTATTCGAATGAAATGAATTTAGTTTGTTTGGAAAAATAGGAAAAAAAATTAAATTGTGGGTGAATGAGACCCAAATGACATGAGTTGTGGTGTGTTATGAGGAAAGGGGTATTTTGAGCTGTTGTGTTGAAATGATGTGACAGTGATATGACACTGGCAGGGCTCAAATGGCATGGCTTTGCCATGCCATGACACCTGATGCTCTAACTAATAGTCCATTAGTTAATAATAAACATCAACTAATAACGTATGCCAATTTACTAAATAATAGAGACAAGGCGCTTCGTAATCCTTAAAGTTTCCTGGGTCAGTAATGTATGGAACTTATTAGGGTGAGTAAGACATCAAAACCAAACTATTAATTCAAAAAAAACATAGATAACTTATTAAAACTTAAAACCAATGGTTTTGTTTTTAAGTTTTGAAAGGGTGTCTAATAAGTGCCCCGGCTTTAGGGTACTACTTTAAATCTTTAAAAACATAACAAAAAGGGAAACTCAAGTTCATTATTATAGAGTTAATTGCTTTTTGGTCCCTTGGCGTATGGCCAAAATGCAAGTTTGGCAACTCCTAACTTTTCAAAATCTGCAGTGCACTGGTCCTTATGTTCAACGTTTTTCGTTGCAAAATTTGGTCCGGGGCTGGGAACCAAACCTGTCAATTTGGCAAAACCAAGGGACCAAAAATCGCAATCAAAAAGACCACTACACTGCACTCTACCCAAACTTGAAAATAGGGACCATCCTGCTAATTTCGAAGTTAAGGTCCCAACCTGCAATTCTGGCCATACACAGGGTCAAAATGCAATTTACTCTTAATTATAAAAATCGAACTAATCTAGGTAGTATTTTTACATCAAATTAATGTGTATAAATGCAATTTTTCAATCTAAAAAATGTTTTTGGTTTGAATTAATACACTTTAAGTGATGAAATAAAGGCTTTTTGCATTGTTAGGACATATCAAGTTTTGATAAAACATAAATTTCGGTCGATTTTGCTTTTTTTGTCTAAAACTGAACACTTATATCATACCAAGCCAATTTTTATATATATAATAATATATGTTTAATATAATATAAATAAATAACTAAATAAATCAAATTTATAAATTTTTATTCCTTTTGCCAATGGATTTGTAATATTTTTGTCTTCACATTGATGTGAGTGCTTGACATGTATGTATGTTTGTATAACAATATGTATTCGACAATAAACATGTTATGCGTGTTTGGCTTGCACCTATGTGTGTTTCATCTCTCTACTGTTTGCTGCGTAGATAATTTGCGATATTATTATAAAGCTTAGATTATAAAAAACAATAAATTAGAATATTAACATCTTACATGAAACAAGTTTGTTAGTAAAAATCGGCTACGTCTCGAAGTAACTTAAAAACCGAACCGAATCCACGAAAAAAAATAATAAATTTTAAACCGACACAAAAAAACATTATTGATTCAAATCCCATTATTACGTTATTTCAGTATCTTTGAATTAACTGCAAATGTATATACGATATGAGTAACAGCCAAAACATATCACACAATAATATAGGATGAAAGCATAACACGGTAAAAAGGGTAAAGAAAATATAAAAACATGCCGCATTATACATGATACTGATATGATAATTCTTTTTGAGCGACTTGTTATAAGGTACTTAGTTAAGCATAAGAACCTTTGATTCCTGGGAATCAACCGGAGGTCAATTTAGCTTTTACCGTTCCATGATGGGAGAGGATTCCAACATGACAGCGTCTTGAGTTATTGGCTATGACCCAACCCAAGTAGATGTCCAATTTCATGAAGCGCCACGCTCTTAAAATCAATAACATTAGGAACTGGCCCCGGTCCAAGAGACCAGGTCTCATCCGCATCAAAATGTAACCTTCCATCTGGTGGCGAAAAAGCATGCCCTAATGTACCATGAGGCCCATCAAAGTCATCTCCGTCGCCATGGTTCATTTTTTGGAAACTGATCTTAAATTCGAAGTCATAGTATCAGCAACTCTAGAAAATGTGAAATAGCCGGAACCAGAAGCCCATTCGTCAAAGGCACTAACAACAAGTGGCACAAATGAATCTGGAAAATTCAAGTCGAAGGCAAAGGTGAGGTCGGGTTGACCCTCAGGCCATCTAGGTGGAGGATTACCTGGAAAGTATGAATAGTGAGAAACGGCTTTCACATGCTTACCAATGGCCGGTCGAGAGAGAACGAGAAAGAATAAGACACACACAAAGCTGGTAACTCTAGAAGCCATTAAGGAATATCTTTTGTGTTTTGGTTGATATATGTTTCAAGGTATTGCATGGCTCTATTTATAGCCAGCGTAAAATGCATGGAACACGTTAAGCTTCTTTAAGCAAATTAAGGAAGACGCATGACAGTTTACTTTGACTTAAATGTCTCCGTCCATGCCAGTTATACGTTAATTAAACGCGTTATAAATTTTTTTTTATAAAATAAGAAATTTTACCTGTAAAATGAGAATGCATAAAATTGCATATGCAGATTTGGTTGTTATCTAATGCAGCGAGTAAATAACATTAATAGTTAGTGTCAAGTGACGACGACCTTGTATTTAGAGGCCTACGATTTCGACTAATATGTAAAATTCCACATATCCGTTAATATGAAGTAATAAGAAATTTTACCAGTAAAATGAGAATGCATAAAATTGCATATGCGGATTTAGTTGTTATCTAATGCAGCGAGTAAATAACACTAATAGTCGTGTCAAGGGACGACGACCTTGTATTTAATGTTGAGGCCTGCGATTTCGACTAATTTGTAAAATTCCACACATCCGTTAAGTTATAGTCAGTGTCAAATGTGTGTTTCACAACTTTTGAAAGAAATGGAATTTAAAAGAAAATGAAAGAAAAATGTACGGTAATAGTTGAGATAATTAATTTTCATAACAATAGAAAGCAAAGATAAAAGATTTCTAGATAAAGTATGATGAAATAACATGCAGTAGTAAAGAATTCATATCCATGCACCATACACGTATTAATTCTTTCACTTGTTACAACTTGATTATTTAAAATTTTCTTACTCAACAATTATTTCACTTTTCATTATATCTCAGTTTAGTTTGATTTCAATATCACCTAACAAACAAACTACATTACTCTATACATAAATGTTGAATTACTTTGCTCAAATACTTACATTATAGTGTTACTATCATAAAACTTTTTAAATTAAAACACTATAAGAAATTTTTGTTTAATTAGTGATTAAAACCTGGGTGGTCACTTTTCATCACAACAGCTCCGTTACTATATTTATTAGAGACAAAATATTAAGATATGTCTCTTACCAATTACCATAATACATTGGTGACTATATTTGTGACCAGTGGTGGTAGCAAACGGGGGGCAGTGTGGGCTGCTGCCCCTACAAACCTGTCAAACTTTTTGAAATTGTTTTCAACCGTTGTTTTTGTAATATTCTATATCTGCCCCCATATCCCAATTTAGAAACCAAAGCGGCAATATAGAGAAGAAAGAGCGGCAACAGTTTGTTACTTTTGCACATCGTGTGTAAGTGGGTTTCGAATTTTAAGCACAATCAAGCATTATAAAAAACTGATCTACAATCATGATCAAAATTATTACAAAAAGGCAACTCAAAGTGAAAAGGTAAATGTTCCAATATGTGAATTTTAATGTTTATAAAATTGCATATTTCTTTTTATGATTGTTGTTTTTTAACATGAATTATGAGGCTTTGATTTAATACTATTTTAATATGTTTGTGTAATTGTGTCACTTTCACAATTTGTGATTGGATTGTGTATTTGAGAGTTTAAGGGAGTAGCCAATCAACCAATTTAGGGGTTATTCTTAGTTGCTTACATAATTGGAAGTGAATGTTTAACTGTTTCTTAACTAGGTGTAATTGTGTTATTTTGCAATTGGCTATAATTCATCACTACTTTTGGTTATACATTGCAACACCACAGTTAGTTGGTGATAATGATTGTTTGTTTAAAGTTAATGGTAACTTAGTATTTAGTGCTAGATTGTCTTCAAGTGTATATTATTCATGACTCAATGTCTCAATATAGCAAGTTACTATACATGTGTCATTGATTACTAGACGGGTACCCGTTCATATTAATGTGATTTTATAGCAACAAACAATTATAGTTGTAATATTGTAGTTAAGTGTTTCAGTATCTGGAAACGGTTGTAATATGCGACAATTCAACTAAAACAATTTCTTAAAATTTATCAAATAACATATAACAACATTTGGTTAAACTGAAAATGAAACATTACAATCATGATTGGGAGCAATGATGTGATGAATCAGTAAAATACAAAGAAAAGAACGATGAATATAAATGATTAAAACAAAAAACCAATATAAAAAAGATAAAAATTATACTAACCCTATTTTGGTTTGAAACTTGTTCAACAATAATATCAACATTTTTTAATAATAATTTTCATCAACTACGAACTAACATAATAACAAAAAGAAGTTGTAATACGACTTCTTATATAGTAGAGTTTGTGGATGAACTTTTAGAAATTATTAAACTTGTGATTAAATAAAACAAGTTAAATTTAGAACTACATTAAAAAAAGATGTCATGAGTTGATGCATAATTTTAAAATTTTGTTAAGGGAACTGTTTTTATAAACGTTTTCAAAGCAACTATTTCAAAATCTTGCCATACATATCATACGGGGTTTAAGAACGGTTTTAAAGCAACAATGTTTGAATTTTTATGTAAGAAAGTAAACAAAGATTGAAATTTAAGTTTTGAAAGGGTTATTTGAGGATTAAACGTTATTCATTTATTAAGTTTTTTCTCTTTATATGTAGTAGAGAGAAATAAAAAAATTTGTAATATGATGTCTTATATATAGAGTAGAACTTTCAGAAATTATTGATGGTATTAAATTTAAAATGTCTTTTTTTTTTCATAGAAACCGCCTTCAAACGAGTTGTCATAAATACTTTCTAAATTTTATGTGAGAAATATTTTTATTACTACATTTAAACAGGCCTAATGCAACAGTCGAAATCCGTTGCAAAAGTCTATTTGCAACGGATATGCAACCTATTTGAACTGTTGCAAAAAGGCTCTACGCAAATTTGATTTGCAACGGAATTGCAATGGGCAGAAAACTTTTGCCACCGTTTTGCAACGTTTAATTCGTTGGAATTACATGAATTTTTTTTGCAACACATAATTTACAACGGTCAAATTTTGTTGCGGGTTTTGCAACTTGTAACTATTGCAACTGCAACATTTTGTAACGGTGATATTTTGCAACAGAAATCTTTCGACACAAAATCAATTTTTAAACTTCGATATTTCAGTTGCAATTCCGTTGCCAAACCTGCAGATTTTTTCTGCCCATATTATTCCAGTTTTATTCTATTATATAGAAAATTTAAAACCAAATATTACCAAAAATGCAAATCAAACCCGAAATAGTTATCATCCGAATACCCAAAATAACATAAAGTGTTATATCCAACTCATTGTTACAAGTTATACAGTTATAGAGTAAGAGTGTATCAAAAGTTGTACCAAATACAACATATTATTTACTATGGACAAGAAGTGGGAGGTTGTTGTGCGTTTTGTGCAAACATCTCACAATCTTTGTATTCGCCTCTTTCACCATTTCTTCCTTCATTGTCAACAAATGAGACTTTAAGTTTTTCTTCGTATTGCATGATGATATCTTCTTTAGCTTTCTCCAAAAGGTCTTTATCACGTGCTCTCGCTTGCTTCAGCTCTTCAAGAGATTTTTGCAATACAACAACATATTTAAACCATTTAACTCGTTTTAACGTATAAATACCCTATACAACCTATTCAATAATAATAACATCCCACCACCTGTTGTTTCAACCCATTAGAAACTTTTCTTTTGACATGTTTCTGCACAAGAATTATAACAAGATAAGGACACTTACAATATGTTCATGTGACCTCACTAACCCATATCGGCTCAATCAATCTTCCCCTATTAAGGTTGACCTCCTTCCCTATCAGACCCGGATGTACCATCTGACCTACCTATACTGTTAGCCTCAAAATATTGAGTCGAACAATGGAAGTTCGTTCATTAATTATATTAGGTCTCGGTCATTAATTAATATACGTTGTAATAGGCTAGACGGGTAAACGGACTCTTAAATGTAAGCTAACCGGTCACGTGTATCAGGCGAAACCCCAAGTAATCTCGAGCCCGGCCCGTAGAATTACTAAAGGCATGAAAGCCTTTTAGTATGGATACATATACACCTCCTCAAGAAAAGTGAGGGGGGGTTGGTCATTTTGTAATTTTTTATTTTGCAAGTAAACTCTCCTAACTTCTAGTTTCTCTCTCTACATTTATTCTCATCATCCTATCTTAATTTCTTGTTCTTATTATGAAGTGAAAGTGATTACTTGAATCCGACATTTGGTATCAAGAGCCTCGGGTAGACAGTGGTTGTTTCGTGGTTTAATAAGCTCTAAATCAAAATTTTCGTGGCTTATTTTGCAATATAAGCTCACGTCAAATTTTTTTTAGGGCTTATTGGTTTGTTTTGTTCATCTACGTCTTGATATACTTGGTCTACACATTCTTGTGTTTCATTTTAAGTATAAGATCAAAATTTCATGGCTTATTTTTGACAATAAGCTCACGCCTCAAAAAAAATTTGGGCTTATTGGTTCGATTTGCTTGTTTACTCCTTCATACACTTGGTCTACATCTTCTATTGTCACTAAACTAGTTGCTTCATTTTTTTGTTTCAAGATTTTCGAGCTTATTTTCAAGCTTATTTTTTTGCTTATTTTCGAAGCTAAGTGTAAGATTAGCTTATTTTTTGTGGTCCAAACCGGTCAAAATCAAGAGACCAAGATCCACAAATTGTGCTTCAAAATATAGTGACACTTTATTTGCTAGTTTAAGTGGTCCTCACCCGATAGTGACACCGAGCGGAACATGTATAAGGCCAAGCGAAATATGCAGGTTTAAGTCAAGCGAAATATTACATTAACTAAAACGACACTCTGCCAAAAATTTTGAAATTCAAGCGAAAAATGTACGAGTTCAAGCGAAATATGCAGTTTTGATTTCAAGCGGAATATGCAATTTTAAGTTCAAGCGAAACGTGTATAATATCAAGCAAAACATGTAGTGGTCAGTTCAAGCGGAATATGTTTAAAGCGAAACATGCAAGCATGAGTTCCAGCGAAATGTGTTTTTCTTTCAAGCGAAATGTGCAGACTTTAGTATTCAAGCGAAATGTGTAAAGTTTCATCATTAGAAGAAGGTACAACAATGCCTTTGATATCTACAAGTGTGTGCATATTTATCAATTATCAATTCTTAGATGAACATATAAAGTTTAAGATTTCCTTTAAAAAGTTCTATCATTATTAATATTCTAATCTAAAATTAATGTTTAACTAAAGTGCACAACCTTAAAGAGAACCATGAAACAATATAAACAAAAGAAGAAAGTCGATTTAATTACCTTGTCTGGCCGGGCCAATTGAAATCCCGTCAAATTAGTAACCTTGTTTGACCAGAAGGTCGACCAACCTTCTTGAACAACACTCCACGCCATTAACAACCCCCTTCCCAACCCCTTCGAAGTTTTCAGCCCTTTGATATTTAATCTAATGGTGGCATCCATATGAGTGATAAATGTGCACAAAAAAACACTCGTGGTTTTATTTGGTACCCATAATCATTAATTGATGGAGTTGATATTTAGAAGTGCTTGAAAAAGAGAAAATTGCTTGTGTTTGCTTCTTGTGGTTTTGGAAGAAGTAAAAAAGTTTTCGTAGTGTTGGGGTGTGTAGGCGTGAAATAGGGCATACACAACTTTTGGGAAACTTTAGAGGACACTTACTTTTGGATTGGGACGGGCGAGAAATGAAAATTTGGGATTAGGTGGGAATAATTTTGTTAGTATAACTTTGAAACCTGGTTAGACCTGTCGGGCTTTGATTTTATTCGTGTTTTTTACAAATAAAACAAGTTAATTAAATAAAGCAAGTTAATTAAATATTTGCGACGTAATTAAATATTTGCGACGTAGTTTTGAAAACTAAAAATTTCGTTTCGATTTTGCTTTTTTTTAAAACGAACACTTATATCAAATCAAACCGATTTTTTTATGTAATACTACATGTCAAATACAATATAAATAAAAAAAATAAAAAAAATCAAATTTATAAATTTAAATATTCATTTTGTGAGTGTATTTGTAATATTTGTGTCTTCAGAGTGCTTGACATGTATGTGTGTTTATTTAAGAATATGTATTCGACAATAACCATATTATGTGTATTTGGCTTGTATTCGACAATAACTATTTGTGTTCCATCTATAAGTTTGTTTGTGTAGAAATTTGGGAAAATATTAGTACGTTAGATTAACAAAACAATGTATAAGAAATATGATTGTCTTACATGAAATAAGTTTGTTGGTACAAATCGGCTACGTCTCGAAATAACCGAAAAACCGAACAGAAACTGATATAGACGTAATAAGATTTAACTAACAAAAATCATTATTACTTTATTTCATATCATTGA
>BQNB010111793.1:0-22277 GCA_026074375.1 Tanacetum coccineum | reverse complement strand
GCTAGCTTGTATGATAGTGATATAATTGTCCTGTCATGTTTGCATTAATCACAGTAATTGTTTATAAGCTTTGATTTTTGTGTTTTAAACCTATGACTCTCAACCAACCTTTGTGTTGACGTTTTAAGCATCATTTTCAGGTAACCATCTTGAGGATGTTGAAGTTAAGAAGAGTGGCTAGTGAGACCGTAGGCTTGCATGCGGAGTCATTCTCCTAGAGATTTTATTTATGTCATTTGAATTGTTTGATACTTGGTTGTTATTTGATTGTTTAGACTTTTGGAGTATATTTCCTTGTGGTATGACTTTGCTATCGTAATGCAAGACTCCTTTATCTTGTGTTAGATACTGTCATGACACATTGTGTCTCATTTGTTTATCTATTTCATTTAGTTTTCTCTATTGTTGACACCATTGTGTTGTGATGATATCCATGATGTTACGCCTCGTGTTTCCGCCTAGGCGGGGTGTGACAAAGAGTCCCTTTATTAAAAGTGCTTGTTTTTACTTATACTTTAGCTTTTTTAAAAAGAAAAATAAAAAAAATGTTTTTGCAAAAAGGTAGGTCACAGGGTTCGAACCTGTGACCTCCCTCACACAACACCAACACCTCAACCAACTCGCCCTTGGGTCTTTTCTGTCATAGTCTTCTTTCATTAAATTCATATATGCACTTTCAGTTTTAAGCTTATTAGCTTATTTGATTTTTAGCAGCTTATAGGTTTAGCTTTTTGGAGTCGTTTTTCTTTTTAAACCTTAAGGGTAGTTTCTAGTAATTTTATAAATTTTTAAAAAATTTTAGGATTAAATTTAGTATTTTTAATGTAATTTTTAGTATTATTAAGTTTAAAAAATTAGTTTTAAATAATTTAAAAATTCATAAAAATATTTTCTGAGTTTTAAAAATTAGTTTAATACATTTAAGATTAGAAATTTGCATTTTTAAGTTTTTAGAGTTTAATCTTGTCATTTTTAGTTAATTAGTTGGTTAATTTTAGTTATTAATTAGTTTTAATTTGCTTTAAATGTCGTTAGGTTTTTAAATTGCCTTAATTTCTAGTTTAGCGTGCCTTTATATGCTTTCCCTTTGCGTTATTAGATTTAGAATCCAAATCCAAAATATTGATTATTCAAGCACGCGATCACGAACCGAAACAAGGTTTTCAATTCATGCTTCGTCGGGATACGACATCCGGGAGATAAAATATTGTTTTTCCTCAAGCAATTTTTATATCAAACGGGATACTCTCTACACTATTACTAATTTGTTATTTTAGGATATATATATATTTTATATATAGACTATAATTATCCAAATCATAGGTTTAAGAGTTTCGAGAGATAGTTTTGCATATAAGGAATATGGCATAAGATTAATGCTAGCACCAAGATCGGCCAAATAATTACAGAAGAAAGTTTTGTTGAAATTAAATGGAATAAGGAAACTTCCTGGGTCTTCGAGTTTTGGTGGAAGTTTATTTTGGATCATCGCTGAACTTTCATCGCTTAAAAAAGCGGCAGAAATTTTTTTGATTTTATGTTTGTTGCTTATGAGTTCTTTAAGGAATTTACCATAATTAGGCATTCTGGCTAAGACGTCGACAAGAGGTACGTTGATTCGAACGACTCGGATTATGTCGAGCAATTTTCCGTATTGGGCCTCCATTTTTTCTTTTCTAAAGCGTTGAGGATATGGAATCTTTGGTTTGTATGGTTTGGGTAAAGGTGACTAGTTTTGTGGGTTGAGTTTTTGGTTGTGGTGTAGGTTCATCGTCTTCATCATCGCTATCAAAATTGATAGGGTTTTCATAATTATTCTGTTGATCATCCGGGTTATCTGGTGGATTATAGGATTTACCACTTCTTGTGAATACGACATTCACATGCTCATTACGAGCTTGCGGTGGTTGATAAGCTTTGCTACCTTGCGGGTTTGGTTGAGTATTGATTGGAAGAGATCCAGAAGGTCGACCAAATTGCTTGTCAACGAGTCTGTCAAACTTATTTTCGAGGTTTTGGATTGAAGCTTGATGATTTTTGGCTACTGTTTCGAGTTGAGTTTTTAGGTCCATATATGTTTCTTTGATAAAGGCGTTGGTTGATTGTTGAGACTTCATGAAATCATTGAATTGTTTCTGAAGATCGTAAGGTTTACTATCGGTATTGGATCGGTAGCTATCTCGGTTGTAATCATTCCGTCCGCTTGAACGCCAATTATCGCGATTCGAGTCTCAGTCGCAGTAATCATTGTAAAAACGAGTCTTACGGAAAGTTTGCAAGAATTTAGCTTCTTCTTCAAGGGACATAGGCATGTCATCATCGTCAAGATCGGGTGTTGGTTGTTTAGCTCGAGATTGGAGTTCTTTGTACTGAGCATCCATATTTATGGTCATGGCATCCATTCGGGCCATAATTTTGTCAGTATTGGTGTTACTATTACCTTTATCGGCGAGAGCAATAGTTTTCTTAAGAGATGATTTGGTTTCTTGATTTTAGCCCAATCGAGCTTGAGTAAGACTTTATCTTCGAGAAGCTGATAAGCTTGATTTGGTGTTTTATAGAGGAAAATACCACCAGCTGCGGCATTTAGAACTTCTTGGGTTATTTCGCTAAGACCATGATAATTTTTTTTTGATAATATTGCCTTTGGAAAGGTTATGACCATGGCAGTTTCAGAGCATTTCCTTCATACGAAGCCAAGCATCGATTAGAGATTCGTTTTCATGTTGAGAAAAAGCACAGATTTCTTCGAGGAGTCGGTCAAAAAGAGCTGGGGGAAAGAATCGGCTAATGAAAGCAGTTCAAAGTTCATCCCATGTTTCAATAGTTCCTTCGTTGAGTTCGTCCAACCATGTTTTTGCTTCACCAGTGAGTGATAGGGGGAAATATCATCAGGCGGACAGCTTCATTTTCGGTATCTCTATATTTAAACATATCGCAGATTTCGAGGAATTCATGAATGTGTTTATGAGGATCAGTTTTGGTTCTGCCATCAAATTGGTTTCCTTTGACGAGAGTCAAGTGGTTACCCTTAATAGCAAATTCGTTTGCGGTTTCAAGAATGGTGTTTGCAGAACCAGGAGTTAGAGCGACAACATGGTCGACAGCCCACATGGGTTCATCATCTATTGGATAGTAATTTCGAAGAATATCAAGAAAGTGACGGAAGTAATTAATGTTGAGAATTGACGGATAGACAATTCTCGGGTGTTGAGGTGGACTATTTCTTTGATCGTATGGAACTCTTCTGTTTTGTCGACGAAGTCTTCGATTCAGAGTGCGTTCAGGTTCGGGTAAAGGTTCAACAAGTTCAGAATTCAAAGTATTGGACATTTGAATTTACCGTATTATGTAGCCCATCGATTAACCAATTGCACCGTCTGTCTTATGGATTTAATGAACCGAGTTTGTAAACCGTATTTAGGTAAGTTTGTTATTGTAAGTTCATGACGACATCTTGATCTACTTCAAAGACTAATGAAATCATGAAGTGACATTTTTGAGGTTAGTTTAGAATTATGAGGAAGGAGAAGTTGTAATGCTAAATTCTCAAATGTGACTTCTAGTTGCAAGAAGTACATTTTCCATGTTCATGTGTTTTAATTCAGAGTGGTATTGCATGGAACCCCAGGGTAAGATAGAGGCATAAGAATTGAAAGCTCCTACACATCGTCAAGATTCATCGATTTTGGTGGTTGGCAGGGTTAAATACCCGTTGTTCACAATCACGAATTTCTCCAAGAATGCTAAACCTCTTACCCATTGACTCAGAAGAACTAAAGTATGTGTGGGGGTGTGAACAAGAAGAGGCTTTTCCAGACTATTGAAAAAATAATTTGTGTGATGCGTCGATATTGTCACTTACTGATGGAATTGAAGAATTTGTAGTTTACCGTGATGCTTCGAATCATGGATTAGGTTGTGTGCTTATGCAAAGAAATAAGGTAATTGCTTATGCGTCAAGGCAGTTAAAAATCTACGAGAAGAATTATACAGAACACAAAATATAAGAACACCTGATCTAGAGTAGGGAGCGGTGGAGTTTTGGTTTGCTCTAAAAACCAGGAGACATTATTTGTATGGTACGGAAAAGTGTCAATTACAAAATGATCATATAAGTCCCTCAACACAATATTTGATCATAGAATGAGTTTAATAAGCATCAAAGGGAGGTAGATCGAATTATTTAAGTAGTGATTATGAAATGTGAAATTCGCAATCAATCATCTCTCAATTCGCATCCCAGAATCAATTTTCATTCGTCCGGGTAAGCTAATTGTGGCTGATGCCCAAAATTGTGTAAGAAGGAACGGTAAAAAAAACCTAAAAACGTGTACATTTGAAGGTACGACGGTACGGGGGGCAATGGCTAAATTACTATTAATACTATTCATCAATCTGGAGTACAAAAAGGAAGAATGATACTAACATAACTACTCAAACATTTTACTACTAACTACTTACTTTGTACCTACAACTAACTTAAATGATATAAACTACTACTAACTACAATACTCTCACTACTAACTATGAATACTACTAAACTACACTAATATAGCTACTAACTGTCAAGCTCAAGGTGAGGAGCGGAGGATTAGGCGAGGAGAAGAGGCGAAGGGGATCAGGCGTACAACAGGATAACGTACTTGCTTCAAATTGAAACAATGTGTCTAGATCAATCAGAAGGATCATTGAAAGATAAGGAAGTATGTACCCTTTAAGGTTCGAATAATTATGGGTATTTCGTTAGTATGCAGGTGTGAAACAAGTAATTATGGATGAGCTCATAAATTTACCCAACAAAAGGTATTCATGTACAAAAATAACAAACAACAAATCCTGGAGTGGATAAGAAGTACTAAAAACCTCCTTTGAGATAAGTACTAGAGGAGGTACGAGGAAGAAGAGGGGAAATTGCTAAAAACCCCACCTAGTGTTATGCGAAATGTTTAAAATAAAAAAAAAAAAACGAAACTAAAAAACAACCATAGAGTCAAACGCCAAAAAAAGGCTGAAAGTGGCGATCAATAAACCATATCGAACAAAGGTCCATTCCGTTACACCACCGAGCTTATTACAAACCACAACCAGAGCTACCTGAATGAAAGAGGGAAAAGCAAAACACAAACCATGGTACTATTCCTTAACAAAGGTACCTAGCATAAGGAGTGGACAGCCCAAAACAAACCTTAAATGCGCACAGTTAGAATTAACTATAATCAAGCCCCTAAGCCCACCCCACCCCTCCCCCTCACTCTAACACAGACTAAATACACCACACATTAAAACCAAGCCAGCCAAAACGTCAAAAAAAATTTAAGTATGACTAAATGGGGGTCTCAGAGTATGGTGGATTGTACCAACCACCAACTCGTCCCAGCAACATTACACCCCCCTGTTTCCCCCCACCCCATCCAAATCCACAAAAACCGCACAACCTTCAAGTAGAAGCCGTTATACTCAAACAAAACAGTTCTACCATCATATCCCTTATAAAACCTCCCGCCCCCCACCCCCATTACACACAAACTTTTTTATATTGGACAGCTCTCGTCTGGCAAACATTTCCAGAAAAATGCTTAGGATGAACAGAGAATGGGAGGACTATGAACACACCTGAAGCTGCTTTTACTCAATAATTTAATACAAATTATCTACAGCCCTACCATAAGGACATATGGACAGATTTCGGCAAACAATTCCCCCGCCGAATTCCTTTCAAAGTAATAAAAACCTGTTCCCGACAATTATCAACGCCCCTCACCTACCCGCGCCACCCCCCCCAGTGATCACTCCAAAATAATTTAGGACCCTCAACATCCCCATGAAGGAAAGGTGTAATCCCAGTGGTAAACCAAACAAATTGCATCCGGGTTACGCATTCATTACACAAACTAATAAACCTAAACACCCCAAAGCAAAAATCGGATAGGCTCTCCCCAACCGTATCGAGATCCTCACATTCCCTCCCGAGACGACACTCCGAGAAATTGGCTAAACATAGTGTGGAAGACGTTCAATGAACCTCAAAGTTGCCGTCAACGCCTTCACATAGTACAAAAACAGAACGTCAACCATCTTCGATCGCAACAACAAAATAGCCTGCAAACAACAAGCTAAAACCATAGGCCAATAGAGGTTGTAGATTCGTGTTATTCTAACATGAACGTCCCATGACGTGAGTTCATTTTGTAAGAAGTGGTATAGTATAAGCCCCGATTACTGAATTCGCCATTAGAGAAACTTGAAAAGGATCGTCCTAGTACAATATATCGGATGTATTAAAGAATGTCCAAGGATATAAGGTGTAGTAAACCAATTGACAAACGTTACACGTGTTAAACCTAAAGAAAGTGTTTAGGTGTGTAATTCGGCGGATGCTAGCTCCTAAGCCAGCATGTGCCACAATTGGATAAAATAATGGTTGACAAAACTCCTTGTGTTTTGTTGCGAAACGCGAGAAAGCAAAAAAAAAAAAAATAACCTGCAGATATTCTCCTAATATTATATATTTTATTTTGTTGTGCAATAAAAAATAAAAAAAAATATTTTGGTGTTAAGTATTTTTATCTCATCACTCTACCATTTGTTCAAAAATGAGTTGAAAATGTAAAATTGAAAAATACGTGTTGTGCATGCATTGCTGTACGTCGAATACTTCCTTGTGTTTTAAAAAATATTAAGGAAGATTTTGTATAATTAATATTTTAAAAGCGTTTATGGAGACAAGATTAAAGTTATAGGACCGCCATTACTCCATAATTCGTAGCTAGCCCACCTAAACTCCTAAAATACTCACCCAATCCAACCTAACCATTTGTCAAAGTGAGTTAAATATTGTCTGTAGACATATAAATTAAACAGAAAATACGCCCTAAAACGACAAGACTGCTTAAACCCTACCTCCCATGTAAAAACCACCCCCAACCTCCCCCCCACCCGCCACTCAACTAAAAAACACACCCCCCAACCTTACAACCTCCAGCCACTCATACCACACCCACCCAAACCCCCCCCCCCCCCTCCCCCCCCCCCCCCTCCCACTCCCCCCCCCAGGCTGTGATGGTCGACCAGGTGTAACTGATAACACATACTCCCCACCCACCCACACTAACTGCCCTCAACTCCCTGTCCCCCCCCTCTCAAAATTTCCAATAACCCACAACATCTAATTTTTACACATCAACTTCAAAACGTTAAACTAATTTCACCTTTCTAACCATTCACCCCCCAACCCCCCCCCCCCCCCCCCCCCCCCCCCCCCCCCCCCCCCCCCACCCCAACCCCACCCCCCCCACATCCTCCTCCCCCCACCCCCCCACCTCGACCCCCCCTTCCCCCTACCACCAACCCCCACTAACAACAAATATACAACAAAAAATATACGCACACCCCCCCAACCCACCCAAAGCCCCCAGGAGCCACCCTGCACCTTACGATAATATTAACCCACGACGCCAAAGCCCTTTCCACCCCACAATCAAGTATTGATAAGTGACCGTTGCTAGCAATCACAAGGAAAAAGTGTGTTTAAACCTAAATAATTAAGTAACCCAAATATGATTTGGATTCTAAAGGTTTAACAAATTAAAATTAATAAAAATACAGAAAATGATTAATTACTGATATATTATGATTGAAGTACTTAAGGGGAAGATCGAATTTAGATGCGTATGCATGAATGCTTGTGGTTTTGGGTTAGATATATATTTTTTTTGCGTTAAAAAAAACTGACTGGATTATAGGGGTTGACAGATTGAAAATGTCGGCAGTTCGGGTCGTGTTTCACAAAAAAACAGACTGTTATCTTAAACTCCATTGGTGATAAACAAAACAAACTAATATTGATATGTTTTCTTTTCCTAGAGTCATGGAATAAGCCAAAAGAGTGGGTCTACTTTCTAGAAAAATTTTGCCCATCCACCTCATAAAAAAAAAGGTTTTTTTTATTTTAATTATATATAAATTAAGGAGGGTCAAGAAAAAGTACCATTCAAATAATTTTTTTATAATTAAAAGTTAATAAAATATGTAAATTACAAAGTGATGTCTAGAATTTAGTACATATGATGATGTTTGGTTTTGAGGGTAAAAAACCCTAAACTATACTGAAAAAAATAATAATTAAGCTTAATTAATATAATCTTTAATAACTCTAAAATTATTATATTATAAATTAATAAAAATTTAATATATTTATTATAATATAATTATCTCCCTTCTTACAGTAGTTAAGTTCCATATGTATATTGATACTCCTATTTAAAATTTAAACCTTTAAAAAAAACTACCCAAACAATTATAAAAAAAAACAAAAACAACTAACACAAACAAAACCCATAAAACACCCCCCCACCCAAACCCCCCCCAAAACCCCCACCCCCCCCCCCCCCACCCCCCCCCCCCCCTCCCCCCCCCCCCTACCACCCCCTCCTTACACCTCCATAACTAACTCTATCCACGAAAAATATATGCCCACCTCACCTCCAACAACCCTCCTTCCCATAAAAAATCCCCTTTAAATTCAAAACACATCTAACTAAACCCACCCCACCATACCTACCAACCCATCCAACACAAAAAACACAAAGTTCCACCCCCCCCCTACTAACCACTACCACCATCCCAGCCCTAACCGTTTGTATCAAAAAAAAAAAATACACACCAACACCCTTATCAACCCTACCTTTTAAAAATGTCTACCTACCCCGCGCACCCCATTCCAAACACATCCCATCACCAAACCAACAAAAACTCACGTGTAAAAAGTATTAAATGAGATAGTTAAGTTATATGGGCATGGAGTCGGGATGACCCCTGAAGGTTAGCAAAACCCTTAGCCATCCAACATAAGCGTGATAACATGGACTAGAGCTTTTAGATTGGTCGAGTGTAACCTGTTATTTATTGTTATATTTTCGTGATGAGATTGTGAAGCTGTGATTTGAGTATTTCAGAGAGTTTCATAGTCCCGCTTTTCACATCGCTTTTAAATTGGGATGGAAATGATGCAAATGGTTTTGAAATGAACTAATTACAGTGATTATGAGTCTGTTTATTTTGAAAAGTGTAAGGACTTCTTAGCTAATAAATGTTACCATGGCAAAAAAGGCCATATGTGTATTTGTGTACGGAGGTTAACGTTCCAACCTACCCAAATTGTTGTGAAATTTAAGATGCGGGGGTAACTGTTCCTACCAATGGAAGTGATGGTTATAATTGGATCAAGGGGTAACATTCCTACCTAAGTGTTGATACTTGTTGGATCGAGGGACACGTTCCGTTCCCATGCTCGTTATGGTTACATTTGCATGTTAGCTTGTATGATAGTACAATAATTGTCCTGCCATGTTTGCATTAATCACAATAATTGTTTATAAGCTTTGATTTTCGTGTCTTAAACCTATGACTTTCACCAACCTTTGTGTTGACGTTTTAGCATCAATTTCAGGTAACCATCTTGAGGATGTTGAAGTTAAGAAGAGTGGCTAGTGAGACCGTAGGTTTGTCTGTAGAGTCATTCTCCTAGAGATTTTATTTATGTCATTTGAATTGTTTGATACTTGGTTGTTATTTGATTGTTTAGACTCTTGGATTATGTTTCCTTGCGGTATGACTTTGCTATCGTAATGCAAGACTCCTTTATCTTGTGTTAGATATTGTCATGACACATTGTGTCTCATTTATTTATCTATTTCATTTAGTACTCTCTGTTGTTGACACCATTGTGTTGTGATGATATCCATGATGTTACGCCTCGTGTTTCCGACTAGGCGGGGTGTGATAGATTGGTATCAGAGCCTTTGGTTATAGAGAAGTAGGTGGTTGAACCTAGACTATAACCTAGGGGTCCTTCATGTAGATGCATTTAGGGCTTAAGTGTTTAATGCTATAACTGCTATGTTTCCCCTCTATTTTTGCATAGCTTATATATTTCGTATTTTGCTAAGTTGTCATTTTAGTTATTTTGCCTACCATTATCTGATATGTATTACTTTCTTAGTATTTTAGCTATGTTTTCCCCCACCCGTAAGAAGTCTTGTTGAGGAACCGTTTTCCCAACTGGACTTAAGCGTTATAAGGAGCCTCTTGTGGAACCGAAGAAGATAGGATAGTTGATTGTTTGTCGGATTGCTAATAGGGCTGGACCAGCGGAGTTCGGTTGAATCTGCGAGGCAAAGTCAAACCCAAGCAAGCCCAAACAATAAGTTTACTCCCATGCTTTACCACAGTCATGTTGTTATTAGATTATTTCTTTGGGATATTTCGTATTTTGAAGTCGTGCAGACGTTCGTTCCGTTAATGTCGTTTTCGATTTCAATTTGATATAAGTAAGTAGAGTTATTTGATGGAGCATCTTTTAGTGTTAAGTTGGAGTATTTAAGATGTCAATGTGGGATATGTAAATTATGATTGAAATGTAATCTCGGAAAGTAAGTACACGTGTGAAAGGAGACACTTATAATTATGGTGGCCAACATAATTATAAAGGCATCACACACGTAGACTTGTGACCATGATTGCATTTATTTGTTGGTTGTAAGATGGTAGTGTAAATGTTTTTTTTATTGATATGTGTTAGTTCATGATAAGGAGGTAAAAGTAGGGTAGGTGAATTATTCTCTACCGCTAATTATAGATATGATTAAGCTGAGTTGTATAGATATAAGTTATTCCCTGCTAATCCTAGTAAATGCATACCTAGTATCTATTATAGAGGGTTCTTAGTTGCCCTGTTTGTTTGGATTCCTAATCTAAGCTTTGCATCTCTTCATCGTACGTTGTTAGTAAGGATACCTGAATTTTTCCTATTCCGATGTCTCGAATGTATATTGGGTTGTTTCGTAATCTGCTCTTCGATATAAGCATCTTTTGTTAGATCTCTCGTTGCATTGATTACTCGTATGAGTATCAAACGTTTCTTTTAAGCACTAATTGTTCCTAACATATTAGTGTGGATCATCACCCCCTTGGTTGTATATCCCTTGGTTTTCATAACCCGTTGGCGACGTGTTAGTATTGATGCATTTAAGTTTGCTCTGTTGATCGTTATTTTGGATAAGACCTTACGTTTTCTTTTGGGTGCGTAACGTCTTGCAAGAGTTTTCTTGTACGAGTTCTTTTGATTTTATTTTGAGTTTATGGTTCCTGGGATATCTTTCATTTTCAAAACCATATGAATTGTGTTAGAGTCTGGTACGGTGTTTACGATCCCTTTGAGGATATTATGGGTGGTCTTTTGTTTAAGTAACCACATTTTATAATTGATGTCTAGATTATAAAAGGCCTTTTGGAAGTAGTGTTAGTGTTGAGAAAAACATTTAAAATGATCATGTAAATAGAATATGTTAAATGGTCTAATGGCAATTAGATAGGAATATTTTGTGTTTTAAATAATTTTTTATTTTATGATAAAAGCTGGTTAAGTGATTCATAGTGGTAAGGTCCGATACACATTAAGATAACCTCTCTAGATTTTTATTACAACCAAATGATTTTTCAAAGATTACATTTAAGAAATTTCATTATTATTTAAAATGATTTAATACTTAAAGTGGCTTTCTATTAAATCAATTTTTTAGAAAAACATATTTAATTGGTCTTTCGTAGTCAAAGTAGAATAATTGGTTATATAGATTTTCCGTACTTTAGTATTGATTTTTATTATGTGTTCATGTTGTCGTGGGACCTTGTTGGTTTTCTTATTCGTCGTTTTTCACTCGGTGCATATACGTAATCCTTTTTTCAAAGGTTTCTTATGTCAATTTGATCCATGGCTAATTTGCATATGTGGAATCCCATATTGCATTCTAGCCTTTGACTCGATATTCGTTTGTTATCCGATACGATGGTTCTAACCTGGAATTCATTGATACCGTTAAGTCGTGGAACTTGATGTCTTGTGGGAATGGACCATTGTCAAGAGGAAGTTTGTGAAGTATGTCATGAAAGGTGGTTTGAAGTACCGTTGGAAGGTGCGTAGGAAAACTTAGGTTCAAGGGAACGTACTTTAAGATCCGATAAAGCTTTAATGAACGCAAATGGTAGATAACCGAAAGTAGATGATATTTTTGTTGTAGGAGTTTGTTGATGTGTTCCATATCAGATTTTATTCGGGATTACCACCACAACGACAGGTTGAGGTTCCGCATAGATTTGGTTCAGGAGCGTCGCAGTTTCAAATCTCGCATATCGTCTAGCACCTTGAGAAATGCAAATTGTCTGAACAACTAAGAGTTGCAAGACACGGGTGTTCATACGACCAAGTCATTTTACCGTGAGAGCACCAATGTCGTTTGTTAAGAAGCGAGAAGCATGGAGTTCATTGAAGTTAGGTTTGAATTTACTGAGGTAAGGAGACGTTGTATGCTAAGGGTTTACTAGTGTGAGGCAGTAAGAATTGAATACCCTACGACACCATCCGAGATATGATTAGTCCTTAGGATTGACAGGTTAATCATTCTTACCGTATGTTTTTGTTGTAAACTTTCTAAGGATTGTTAAACCCCTTACTTCCCTAACTGAGAGGGATCAGAAGTATGAGTGGGGCGCAGAACGAAAAGAGGCTTTCCAGACTTTGAAGAATGATTTGTGTGACGCTTCGATAAATCAAATGTATGGGTTAGATAGCGTTGAGTAACAAAGAGAGAGTGAAACTAATACGAGTAAATAGCAATGTCAAGACTAATCCAGTCAAATGTTTAAGGACAAGATATGGCTACTCCAAAGGTGAGACGTACAAAGTTAGAAAGTGCCCAGTAGAAATTGCTAAGTGACCTAGACCAACAAATGGAAAAGAAGGCAATGATGGTTAGTACGTAATGGAGATTAAATTGATATTGTGTAAGGAGTATGAAATTCGCTACACCAGGAAGGATACTAGTGAAGACCTAGACGTGTTTCGAGCTATGGCTATGACCATTCATTATGGCAGTATGAGGAATGATACTAGCCGCCAAAGTAAGTCGTATAAGCAAGAAAACGCACTCGCAAAAGGCTACATGTTTTGATCAACAATGGAGAGGAAAGTAAAGACGAGATTTGTATTTTAGGATCGTATTTAGGTTCCATATGGTAGAAAATGAAATGGATGCGAGGCCTAGGCATCAAGATAGTTGGCGTACATCCGAGAGCGTATAAGACGTACTATACCTGGAGACATTAATGGGTGGCCATAGAAAAGAGAAGGATATAACTATCTAGTGAAGCAAATTTCGGCTTGTTTAAGAGTGAAGGCTGCAATGTCAAAGACTTTGGCTTGTTGCAACACCCTGAGACACTTTCAAGAAAATGAGAATAGAATTACCATGATTTTATCACTAAATTTCTAAAGGTCAAAGTAGTGAGTATGATGTAATTTGGGTGATGGTTGATATAAAATGACTGCCAAGCGTTAGCTCAATTTCTAGCTATAGCAGATATTTTCAAGATGTGAAGTTGGCAAAGAATTTATATTATGAGTATTAATAGATGGAAGTGGAATCTGGTGATGATCAACTCAAATTGAGATGGATGATTTACCTTGTGGTTTTTAAGCAGACTTTAATTTTGCGAACGTGTAGAGACACCTTGGAATTGTGAGTACTGCTTACATCCTCAAGCGGATGGACAAAGTGCGACGTATGATTCCGACGTTTAGAAGATATAAAATGGGCATTGATATCGATTTGGTTTTAGTTTTAACATTCGAGCAATTTGGTGTTCTCCGTTGACACGTTTGTATGGAATGAAATGTATGTCCCCTGAGTTCTATGGCAGAGATTTGAAAGAGGAAAGTTTAGACTGGGGCCTGAGTTAGTACTAGATACACAAATAGTAGTCTATTGATAAAAGAAACGCCAACGCGGCAAGAGATCGTTATAAGAGCTATGCGATAAGAACGCAAACCAGTTAGAGTTTTGAATGGGTGATAGAGTACTATTGAAAGGTTTCGCCTGGATAAGGGCGTAGTGCGATTCTGAAAAAGAGTAAGTTGGCACCCAGATAAATAGGACCATCGAGTCTCCTTGAAAGGATCGGCCCGTAGACTTATCGGTAAGATTGCTCGAGGAGTTGAGTAGGGTGCATGACATATTCCATCGTTGTTCAAATTTTGAAGAAGAGTTTGGCGAGAAGGCTAAATTTGCCTGTGCCGTTTGAATGAACTCAAAATCGACAAGACTTTACTTTATTGAGGAACTCATAGAGATAATAACCGTGAAGTTACGAGTTAAAGCGTATAAAATTTTGCTGTGAAATTCATTGGAATTCAAAGCGTGGAGTCCCGAGTTCACTTGGACGCTAAGACCATATGAAGTCAAGTATCCTCAGTTATTTGTTATCGGACTGAAAGAATCGGATAGTAAAATCTCAGGACATATTTCTTAAGGAGGATAAGGTAGACAACCGTGATTTGAGGAGGTTAGTTTAAACCTTTTAATAAATGGCGTAAGGTTCATTTTTAAGTGTTAAGTGTTGGTGCTAATGTAATTTATGTGGCTAAGTGAGTAATATGTGCTTGATATCATTTTGAGGTGTATGGGCAGCTTATTTTGAGTGTGTTGAGTGTGTTTTTTTTTGGTGTTAAGTATTCCATTCGTTCACGATGTGGTATAATGGATAAAAAAGACGTTGCATGCATTGCTACGTCAATACTTGGTTTTAAGGATTAAACGTTTATAGAAAGTGTGTGATATGGGAAAGGAATAATGCGGTTGAAATATGGAAGTTGGTAGTAAACTTTCCATATATAGAAAGTGATTTTAGAAATGAAAAGTTATTTTAGAAAGTAGATCTATAAGCAAAATGGTTTTACCAAATTAAGCTTAGATATTTATAAAAAACTTAAGGATTGAAGGTAAATTAATAACATTAAAAAGATAAAAAAATTAAACATGAATAGTAATACGAATTATTAGAAAAAAAAAGAAAAAAATAAAGAATAAAGCCCAATTCCTAGTATACTCTATTAAGGGAAAAAATAAATTTAGATAATTAGGATTCTAATATGTAATTATCAAGATCCTTTTCCCACACTATAAATACAAACCTAATACCTTATTTTTTTATACATCGTCGAATTCAAAGAGGATAGAAAAAAAGATTTTATTTATTCAAGATCAAGCTAGTATTTGTTGTTCAAGAAAAAGGGTTAGTAAGGTTTCAATTAAGCGTTTTTAATTAGTTATCTATAAATCATGTAACAATTATTAAGGGGTGGATAATTAGGGTTTTTATAAATATCGAACAATTTAATAAAATTAAACTAGTTAATAATGAATTAGGGATGAATTATAAGTATGATGTGTTTCGGTTAGGTTTAGAATGTGTTAAGAATTTTATTTAGGTTTGAGTCAAATTTAAGGGCTGTGTTGATTACATGAAATACTAGAAGTTTGAAAGCATGAATGGATGTAATGACCAGTGCCTATGAGTAGCTCCGAGATGTCTAGTTTCCAGAACATCCGCCGGAAACGGAATCGGACGAAGTAATAAAGTCTAGTGTTGAGAACCTTATCCCAATCCCAAGTGAGTCCGAGGGTATTCCCGACAAAATGTGTGATGTGCCTCTTGGTAACAATCCTACCCCTCTTAATGCTCTCAATGAACATTATGAGATTGTTGTCAATTCTGACGATGATAATTCTTCAAGTGATGACGATTCTCCCTACGGTGAGAATATCGATTATGTCGATGCATCACCTCCCGATGTTGAGATCGTCAGCTTAGAGGTGGTGGAGATTGTTGATCCGGAAGTTGGAAGGATTGATGATGACATTCTTTTAACAATCAAAGACGATATCCTTCGTGAAAAATTGTTGAATGTCAATCTTCTTATTGCTAAGATCGATTCATTAAGAGATAATCCTACTCCATCTTCCGAAGTTGTGATCAAGTCTACCTCCACATTTCCTAATCTTTTCTTGGAGGAGACTAACACCTTTGATAATTCTATTCCCGAATCTGAAACTTTCCGCTTTAATCTGGAAGAGATTAGTAGTGGCAGTCCCACTACTCATTCTGAGTTATCTCTTCCTGATTATAAAGCTTTCTACGTTGATAACGATCATTTTAAAGAGAGGAGTAGTGGCAGTACCACTACTCATGTTGATTTTTCTCAATATGATTCGTTTATCTTTGATCTTTCGAATGATCAGTTTCCTCCTACCGATAGGAGTGACTTTTATCATGAGGAGTTCGCCGATGAACTTGCTCACATCATATCTCCACCGGAGTATGATCATTTCTGCTTTAAGATTGAGCCCGAGCTGGGCAATCTTACTATGGATGTGGTGAATGATATTTTCCCAACAAGAGAACCAAGAGTTCATGTGCCTAATGTTTTACCCACCCATCCCACCCTGGATACGGATTTCATACTTTTAAGTGAACCTCTCTTCGCTTATATTGTATGGATTTTTCTTCCATTTCTCACGTATCCAGTTGCTCCACCATATCTTCTCTCCTGTGGGAATGAAGACATCATTTTTGATCCCGGCATCTCAAATTATCATTCTTTTATGCCGGATGTATCTCATCGGAGTGGAACTTTCATGAAATTCAATGTTTATCCAAACCACTTGAATGAAAGTCCGATGGAGATTTTATCTTCCACTTGCTCCCCCATGGACCAATGAATTCGGGGTCGAGTCGAGCTTGTGACTCGGTTAACAAAAACAAGGCGCTTCGTGGGTGGCAACCCATGCTTATCCATTCTATCTTCTTTCTTATTGCTAATAAGTGTTATGTGTTGTGATGAGGCTCGCCTCTACCTTTTTTGTGTTTTGTGTTGTATTGTCCAGGATTGTCCCGAATTCTGAAGCACCTCGTGCTCGCGGTTTTGACCTTCGATCACAAAGAGCTTCACATCCTCAGCTTCATTTGGGAAATCCGATATCCTAATCTTATCGACTAACGTTTATCTTTAGCATAATTCATAAACGGCTTAGGATTTACGTAGAGACCCTTCTTAAAACATTGAGGATAATGTTTCATTCTAGTATGGGGGGATCTTCGATTTGATTGTGCCTACAGTCGTTGTTTTCGCGTAATCCCGTTTTTACCACCAAAATTTCAAAAAAATGAAAAAAATTTAAAAATTTTCAAAAATAAAATAAGTGTTTTTGTCACAATTTTGACTTTCCTGCTGGGTAGAATAAGAGTAAATTTTGACTCGATCGAGCATGTTGAGCTCTAGCTTGTTCCTTAACTTTCTGACTAAGCGTTCGCGAATATTCGCGAAGAACGAAAAATGATAGAGTTAAGTATGAGTTGGATGTTAAACAAGGATTATTTGGAAATCTTAAGAGCTCATGTGTGTAATTTGTCGCTTTTTCTCCCATAAGCTCTTAACCTGATTAATATACGTGCTATTTTTGGAGATTAAACTTAAATCAATAATTTTTATGTAATATATCCTCCATTATTTCCTCCCATCACAAAAGTCGTATCCTACTTTTTCCATGGGTTAAAAACTCTTTCACATATTCAACTCAAATCATGTTCTTTTCCGATGAATTACAAGTGAGGTCGTGTATCAAGTTATGGTAAGATTTTATTTTTCAGATTTTGTAGGATGTCATGGGAGTATAGATCGGGTTTGGTCATGGTTTGGGTTAGATTTTAGCCGTTTGGATTAGGCAAATATGATGGGCAAGGTCATTTGTAACTCGTACCATACCTTCTTCTATCGACGATCGATTTGAGTTGGGACACCTCTTATAGATCTGACGATTATTCTTGATCTCGTCATTGTTAATGTGATTTTGTTCTTGAGTGTCCCAGCCGCAAATCGTAGGTAAGGTTTTTCGTTTGTTTTGTGATGGGAGAAAATGGGTTAAGCAAAACAATTTATGCAACAGTCCCTTACACTACTAGTTGGCTAAAAAAAGGTTCACATGATGGTGTCGGATTTTAGTCCCTTGACACTATTGGCGTCGGATTTTAGATCTCCTTGACGTTGGCGCTGGAAATTTTTTCAAAACTGGATTCATAAACCTTTTTAAAACCGAGTCAAATCGCTTGTCGACGGTTTCTAAGAAACATCTTCTAATCGAGAACTTTAAGAAACATCTTCCAATCGAGAACTCTAGTCACCTTGTTGCATATCAGATTATGTTATGTTTCAGTTAATAATATTGGTTGTGTATGTTTCAGTTAATAATATTGGTTGTGTGTCAATTGTTTAATCTTGTTTATGTGTCAGCAATTTCTTGTATTAGCAGATTCGTTATATTAGCAGATTCATTTTCGAGAGGCGCTTGTGTATCAGCTTCATGCAGATTTGGTTATGTTTTTCCAGGTTCAAACGCCAACTTTTTGCATATCAATGGCTACTAACTAGTTATTTTGTGTATATATACTTACAATAGGTAATTTTGTGTTTTTTTAATTCGTGTATAAGTTAGTTTTTTGTTTAGGAATGGTATTTGCTATTTTATACATACTTTTACCTTGTAAAACGAACCCAAAAGACCAAAAACATAATAAAAATGGCAAATATATTCTTGTTTTTGTGTTTGTGTATGTGTAGGTACGGATATTAAAGAAATGGACAAAAAGAAAAGACAAAACAAGACAAAACCGAGCACGAGAATGAAAGAGCGCGAGAATACGAGTTTAGCGGTGCTCTCAGATTTTATTGGGCCAACTCGTAACCCATTTAAATAGGCCGGGCCAGCCTATATTTTTTTTATGTCCATAAGCAAAGTCTAAGCCCAAAGCTAAACAACTCGGTCCATTTTTATTTCAAGGCCCAATTCATGAAATGCCATGTTAAGAAGAAATGAAAGATGATAAAGGTTCAGTGTCACGTGAAGAGAAATAAATTCAAGAATGCTCACATGACCGAGCACTTTCAAATGGAGGGCGAATGGTATGATGACACATGTCCTAGCAATGTTAAAATTCTCATATCTATAATTTTCATTCCAAATGTGCAAAAAAGGATCAAACGGACGAGATATAGCGTACATATTAACCCGTTTGGATGGGGCACGTGTCAACACTAGAGCGGATGAATTAAGTCTGCATGCTCTGCCAATCCGTGTGCTCACGATCTGAGGCCAATCATTGGCTAATTGATACCCTAATGATTGGACCAAAATTACAAAATCACCCCCTCACATCATATAAAACCATGGACGCTCCCCTCAATTTTGAGTAGTTACTTTTAGATAGAAAAAATAGTGTAGTTTTTATTAATTTGTTTTTAGCTTATAAATGTTTTTTTAGCTTATCTTAGTTTTTGTAAAAGCTATTTCTAGCTTATTTCAAGCTTAATGTAACTGCTTATTTTAAAGATGATGAAGATGTTTGTTGAGGTTATTTAGCTTATCCATTTGGCTTATAGTCTTTTCTTTTCTTTTCTTTTTCTTGGCTTATATTGCAAATAAGCTCTTCTTCTCTAAGCTTATTTTCTGAGCTTATTTTTATAACTTATTCATAAATAATATGGAAATAAAATAAGTTATCTCATAACTTATCGTATTTTTATTCTTATTTCTTTTAAGCTCGATCTAATAAGCTTTTAGAATAACTTTTGGTTGGGCTTATTTGAATAAGTTTTGATAGCTTATTTTCAGAACTCGAATAAGCTATAATATAGCTTATTCGATTGGATCTAAGCTCAAATACTCAAATAAGCTTTAGCTTATTTCTTTTTCTTCTCTTTTACTTTGCTTAGCCTATTGCTTATTCGGTTTGTCTTATTAAATCTCTAGCTCAATTCGAACAAGGAAAAAGGTGCAACAAGTTATGAAGCTCGACTTATTATTAAGCCTTAATCACTTTTGTATTTCGAGAGCTTATTGGATTTTAGCTTATTAGATTATAGTCCTTGTTGTACTTTTATTTGGAAAGCACATCGTTTAAAAGGTTTATCAAAATTAAATCTGAGTTACAATTTGTTTTCTTTTACAACATTTCGAGCAATTGATTTGTTTGTTTTTTGGGCCACGAATTAAAACATGGGCTGAATTGAATTAAATTTGGATTTGCATTAATAAATTGAGTTTTTTATTTGGTCTGAGAAAATCAGTTGGGGCCTAGTGATCAATTCGCATATGTTAAATGTTATAATTTTAACAGTTTGTTTGTATGTTTTTGATGCTTTTGGTACCGGTCAACTCACGAGGCGCAAAGCTTAAGGGTTTATTTAGCTAGACCAAATTTGATTGTTTGTTTTAGCTAAATAAATCGGGTGGTTTACGTTTTATTGCGGGTCTTCAATTCGATTCCATTTTCTAATCCTTTTTCAATACTTAGAGTAGAATTATTTTATCGCTTTAAAATATGTTTGCCTATTTGATTTTTGCCATGCTTAGTGTAGACTTATTTTTATCTTTTGATGTTATAACATTTGTCATGTTTAGTTAGTTGATTTGCTCATTTAGTGTTTAGAAATTAGTGCGGATTTAAAATATGGTTAGAGATTATTAATTTGCAACATTTATTTAGATTAAGTTTTTTTTTTAATAAATAAATAAAAATAATAATAATAAATAAATAAATAAAAATATAATTTCTTTTAATGTAGGATTTATTTTTAGAAGTTTGCAATTTTAAAATTGAATTTATTATGCTTGCTTATTTGTCTTGTTTTAAATACTCGTTTTTTTTTGTTTAATGCTTTACATGTTTAATTGTTTTTATTGCTTTGCTCGTTTTTATGTTTTGATTTACTTTATCAATATGTCTAGTAGGATTTAGAAACCCAAAATCAAAATCATTTTAAACCATTCAAAACGCGCGATCACGGACTTAACCGATTTTCAATTCACACTTCGTCGAGGGAAAACGACCCGGGAGGTTTTTGAGACAACTTTGGTTAAAAGTTTGTTTCTAGAACCCGACGGAAAATACTTACTATACTATTATTGACTCCTCCTTATTATTACGTATTTATATATTATATATCTTACGTGTAAAAAAAGGACGTATCAGGGTGCAACCCTGGATAACGGTGTTTGTGGTTACTAGATTTCCGTCAGCCATTTCGATATTGTAAAAGGTATCTATTGTAATGGGTAGGATATTTAGCGTAGAGGCAAGAGATATGGATACGAAGCTTTTATCGGCTCCAGAATCAAATAATATTCTAGCTAGATGTTGGTTTAGAAGGAACATACCCGTGACTACGTTAGGGTCTTGGTGAGCATTCCTATCTCTTAGCATGTAAGCTCTCCTCTTGGCATTGTTTTTGGTGGTCTTTTGGCACTGATTTGCATAATGTCCTTTCTCTCCACAGGCATGACAAGTAACTGTCACTGGTAGCAGATTACTTCCAGTGGCTGGCCCCTTGTTTCTGCAGTTCTTGGTCAAATAACCCACCTTGTTGCAAGTATTACACTTAACAGTGCAAGGTCCTGTGTGATGTAGAACACATCTTCTACACAATGGGAGGTTTCCAACATACCTACTGTTCTCAGCTGGAGTGGCAACATAAGCTCTAACAGCTTCTTGCCTTTTGTTCTGTTGTGGTTGGTGATTATTGTAGCGGTTGTTGGTGTTGGTGTTACGGTAGTTGTTGTTATTATTGTTGCGGTAGTTTTTGTTGTTGAAAGTTCTTCTGTCGTCAAACTTTCGTTTGTGATCACTTGATACTTGCACTGGAGTGTGCTTTGTTACTTGTTCCATTAGCCTCTAGGCTATGTTAATGGCTTATTCTAGAGTTTGAGGTTTAGAGGCGGTAACATTCCCTTCAATACTTCGAGGCAATCCCCCGATGAATACTTCCATCATTTTCTCAGAATCTGGCACCATAGTGGGACATAAAGTTGCCAATTCCTGGAATCTCCTAAATATGTCTTGAGATCATTCCCCTTCACAATCAGATGGTAAAATTCATTTTCCATATTTTGGATCTCAGTTCGGGGACAATGCTTCTTTATCAAAAGCGTCTTGAATTCAACCCAGGTAATCTTGTAAGCTTCTTCTATTCCAATAGGCTGGGCGAATGACTTCCACCAGGACAAGGCTTCTTTAGTTAAAGTACCAGTAGCAAACTTCACCTTGCAGTCTTCGGTACAGTTGCTACGGGAAAACACTAATTCTGTTCGCTCAAACCAGCGGATGAGGCCAACAACGCCTTTTGTACCCTTGAAATTGAAAGGTTGGCAGCTCATAAACTCTTTATAGCTACATTTTCTTGCTACGGGAGCTTCTCTTTCTCTGGTGTTCCTATTAGTATTGTTAGTATTTTCCATAGTAGCAACTTGTACTTCCAGAGCTGCGGCAACACTATCAGCCACTAGTTTCCTGATGGCAGCCTGAGACATGGCTGGTGCTGCAGATGTTGG
>BQNB010111792.1:0-22277 GCA_026074375.1 Tanacetum coccineum | reverse complement strand
TATTATAATCTTCATTAACATGGCTAATACCCTAGGGTATTAGCCCACAATCATTGTAATGTTACAATCGTGATCAAACAATTAGAAATCGAATGATTAAGAAAGTAAGAATTACATGATGTCTTCTATGGAATTATGGTTGGTGCTTGACCTTAGCTGCTTCTAATATCTTGGAAAACTCGACTTCAGAGAGTATGGTATTGAGAATGTAATTGTTGCACACTGAAAATCGTTTTTGAGTCTCGTATTTATAGTGTCTGAAAAATGCCTCGCTACGCCGTATGGAGTAAGTTGCATACGGCGTATAGGGTTAATTTCTTTGGAGTTCGCGATAAGATCAAATCAATCAAGATTGATTACCATCAATCACATTAACTGCATATCTTTGACTGATGACCAACTGTGCATACGGCGTATAGGTAAGCAGTGATATGACGGATCGGGAATTGATCATTACGCATATTCTTGTGATGAGTTGGCGCTGATATGTCATATCTTCTTTGCCGGATACGGCGTATGATAGCAGATAACCATTTTCTTCAAATGTCTTCATTTTGGTTCTAGAATTGCGCCTTTTAGCTTCGTCTTCACAAGTTGCTCCATAATTACTGCAATAATAAACTTTAAGCAATTAAGTACCAATATCTTGCAATAATTATATAAAAGTGGGTAACAGGTATGGGATAAATGATGGTAAAATGTGACGTTATTTGATGATATCAAATATCCCCCCACTTGAATCCTACTTGTCCTCAAGTAGACTTTAGAAAGTTTTTGAAAATGTATCCCAACCGAGGTTAAGGATTTTTCCGTTTAAGCACTTTTTTGTTCTAACCACCTGTACAAAACCAAGCACCTCACGAAATATGGAAATGAAAATACTCAGATCACTCAACTAATCTAGGGTGTAACATTTTAGTGGTACGCTCATTTGCTCGATCGTGATTAGCTTCGTATCATAGGCTTGACAAGGATACACATCTCCACCTCTAGAGCTAAGGAGTAACAAGTCAAAAGGTAAATTGGGTATTTATTAGTACTGTTCTCAAAATGAGATCAAGAAATTAGAGATAAAGATCTGAGATCTGATGGTGAAGGGTACTGACTTGGCAAGTTAACCAAAGCTTTCATGGAACTAGCGTTGATGTGTGAGAATGTTCGAAGAGTCAGAAGTGTATGAAAAGTATGTGGTGGATTACCTGACATCGATCAAGGAAATCTGATGTTACCAAACCAAGTCATCTAGGAGGCTATGAAATGGCAAACAGTCTGATGGATCAAAAAATCCGTACGTTGGTCTGAGCGTCAGATTGAAACAAAAAAAGAAGCAGATGATAACTTCAAAAAACAAACCAGAACCAACAATAACCAAACATGAGGCAAATCAGGGCAGGATACACTGCTGGGCCTAGTGAGAAAAGGGAGCATAGTAGATCTCTACCGAAGTGTTCCAAATGCAACTACCACCATAATGGTCTGTGTGCACCAAAGTGCCACAAGTGCAACAAGGTTGGCCACCTGGCCCGGTTGTAAGAGTTTCTGGCCAATGCTAAACGAACTGGTTAAACAAGAGACGCCACATAGGGCTAATTAGAAGGTCACCAGTGTTATGAATGTGGTGCTCAAATAAAAAGGGGGCATTTTAAGAGGGAATGCTTAAGGCTGTAGAACAAAAACTATCGTAATCAAGGTGGGAATGGCAATGCTCTAGCAAAAGTGTATGTGGTGGGCAATGCGGGGACAAACCTGGACTCCAATGTCGTCACGGGTACGTTCCTTCTAAACAACCGCTATGCTTCTATCTTATTTGATACTGTGCCGATTGGAGATTTAGTATCTACTGCATATAGCTCCCTAATTGATTTCAAACAACTAGCTTAGACCATTTATTATTGATGTGAATAGCCGACGTGAAAATAATTGGATAAATTACTTTCATTCAGGTTGTTCATTAAACTTCTTAAATTATCCATTCACAACATTGATCCAATGCCCGTAGACTTGGTAGTTTTGGACATCATATTTAGATGGATTGGTTGCGATGTTCCAATGCTAGAATTGTTTGTGATGAGAAAACCCGTTCGTATTCCTTGGGGAAATGAAACATTAATTGTTCGTGCGCGGTCGGAAGCAATAGGGTATCGAGGACTTGTTTGAACATCATCTCGTGCACTAAACAAAAAAGTTACATGCAAAAAGATGTCCATGTCTTTTTGGCACATGTTACTACAAAGGATACTGAAGATAAGTCGGGGGTGAAGCGACTTGAGGACGTACCAATTGTTTGAGATTTTCCTAAAGTATTTCCTAAAGACTTGTCGGGTCTTCTTCTGACTCGACAAGTGGAATTTCAGACCGATTTGATGCCTGGTGCTGTACCTGTAGCACGAGCACCTTATCGATTAGCTCCATTTGAAAAGAAGGAATTGTCAGACCAACTCCAGGAGCTTCTGACAAAGGTTCATATGACCCAGTTTTCACCTTGGGGAGCTCCGGTATTGTTTGTCAAGAAGAAGGATGGATTATTTTGAATGTGCATCGACTATCGAGAACTAAACAAGATAAAGAGTGAAGAATTTCTTATCAATCCGAGGATTGACAATTTATTTGATCAACTTCAAGGATCGAGTGTCTACTCGAAGATCGATTTAAGATCGGGATATCATCAGTTACGAGTTCGTGAAGGAGACATTCCAAAGACCGATTTCAGACTGTTACGGTCATTATGAATTTCAAGTTATGCCATTTGGGCTGACGAACACACCGGTGGTATTTATGGATCTAATGAATCAGGTGTGCAAGCCATATTTGGATAAATTTGTGATTGTTTTTATTGACGACATCCTCATCTACTCGAAGTACAAGGAAGAACATGAAGATTATCTTAGGTTAATCTTGAAGTTGCTAAAGAAAGAGGAGTTGTATGCTAAATTCTCTAAATGTGAATTTTGGATTCCTAAGGTACAAATGCTCGGCCACGAGATTGATAGTCAATGCATTCACGTGGATCTCGCCAAGATCGATCCAATAAAAGATTAGGCATCCCCTAAGACTCACAAAGATTCATCAATTTTTGGGTCTTGTCGGTTATTATTGGAGATTCATCGAAGGATTTTTGAAAGTTGCTAAGCCGATGACCAAGCTTACTCAGAAGAAAGTTACCTTTGAATGGGGTGACAAGCAAGAAGCAGCTTTTCAGAAATTAAAGAATAAGTTATGTAGCGCACCTATCTTAACTCTCCCTCAAGGAGTTGAGAACTTTATTGTTTATTGTGATGCGTCACATAAAGTATTAGGTGATGTGTTGATGCAAAATGAGAAGGTGATTGCTTGTGCATCACGACAATTGAAGATACATGAGAAAAATTATACTACTCATGATTTGGAACTTGGTGCAATAGTGTTTTCTCTAAAAATTTGAAGGCACTATTTGTACAGAACCAAGTGTACGGTATTCACAGATCACAAGAGTTTACAACACATACTTGACCAAAGGGAGTTGAACATGAGGCAATGTCGTTGGTTAGAGTTGCTCAGTGATTATGATTGTGAAATTTGTTATCACCCGGGGAAAGCAAATGTAGTGGCTGATGCCTTAAGCCGTAAAGAACGGATTAAGCCATTACGGGTTCAAGCCTTAGTCATGACTATTGGTTTGAATCTCCCCAAACAAATTTTAGAAGCTCAAATAGAGGCACATAAACCAGAGAACTTTAAGAACGAAGACGTAGGAGGTATGATCAGGAAGGATATACCGAAGGAAAAGTTAGAACCCCGTGCCGACGGAACTCTATGCTTAAATGGCAGGAGTTGGTTGCCATGTTATGGTGATTTAAGGACTCTGATCATGCACGAGTCCCACAAGTCAAAATACTCATAACCATCCGGGTTCTGATAAATGTATTAGGACAGAAGAGCTATATTGGCTTGCCCAATATGAAGGCCGACATCGCACCTATGTTCGTAAGTATACTTAGTCATGTGCTAAGGTCAAGGCGGAACACCAAAGGCATCGGGTTGTTGGTAGCAACTAAGATACCTTAATGGAAGTAGGATAATATCTACTATGGATTTTGTCACGAGCTTCCTTAGTCAACGACAAGGTTATGGACACCCTTTCGGGTGATTGTGACCGACTTACTAGAAATCTGCACTCTTCTAACCAATGAGGGAAACTGATCCATGGTGAAATTGGCAAGAATGTTCTAAAGGAGTAATTCACGTGGCATGGAATACCCGTATCAATCATTTGTGATCGTGACGGTAGATTCGCATCAAATTTCTGGAGGTCACTTCAGAAGGCTTTGGGTACTAGCTTGGATATGAGTACCGCCTATCATCCAGAGACTGACAGACAAAGCGAGAGGACTATTCAAACTCTCGAGGATATGATATGTGCTTGTGTGATCGACTTTGGAAATGGTTGGGTTAAACATTTGCCATTAGTCGAGTTTTCATATAACAATAGTTATCACACTAGCATCAAGGCTGCACCATTTGAGGAACTTTATGGTCGAAAGTGTCGTTCACCTGTTTGTTGGGCCGAGGTTGGAGAAGTTCAACTCACCGGTCCAGAAATAGTTCAAGAGACACAAAATGGTACTTCAGATCAAGCAAAGGATTCAAGCCACTTCCCCCCTGATCGACAAAGAGTTACACTGATTATATGCGTAAAGCGATGAATTTCAAGTTAGAGATAAAGTTATGCTTAAGGTTTCACCTTGGAAATGGGTCGTACATTTTGGCAAATGGAGGAAATTAAACCCTAGGTATGTTGGACCTTTCAAGGTGTTGGGTAAGGTTGGAGCCATTGCTTACAAGATTGAGCTTCCTCAAGAGTTGAGCAGGGTTCACAGTACCGAAGAAATGTTATTCCGACGAACCATTAGCCGTTCCGTTGGATGGACTTCATATTGATGATAAGCTCCATTTTGTGGAGGAACCCGTAGAAATCATAGATCGAGAAGTCAAACGGTTAAAGCAAAGCCGTATCCTAATTGTCAAGGTTCGGTGGAACTCTAGGAGGGGTCCTGAGTTCACATGGGAACGTGAAGACCAATTTCAAAAGAAGTATCCGCATCTCTTCACTAAACCCGTACCTTCGTCAAGTGTCGCGACTTGAGCCTTGGGGACAAGGCTCTTCTAACGGGAGGAGACTGTAACATTTCACATTTTTAGGTCATTTTACGACTTCAAGTATTCCATTATTTATTTTTAGGCTTTTACGCGTTTGCTTTTTATTTTTATCGGGCATCAAACAATTAAATGTTTACGTCAAGTAAGTGTTATAAAGTTATTAGGATGATAATTTATAACTTTACGCTTTTTATTTTTATTGGTTACGTAAAACATTTACGTAACGCAATAAAACTACACTTTTGCATGCATGGCAAACCAAAAAACCCATTTAGACTTTAACAAATACCCACCATAATACCCAATACTCAAAATGTACAAATTATACTCACTCCTACAAAACCCATAATCAGGGTTACACATACATTTACCACTCTACACCTTCTAATTAAATCCAACAATACTCCACTAACACTAATAATCTATCATACTTGTTATCCAATGGATCTAAACCCTAAAGTTAACAACCAAACCTTATCTCTCACACCTTGTTTGTTCGGCTGAAAATGTGGGACACAAAAGCATGCTCAAGCTTACATCTTATCATTCTTACATAAAGAAGAGCGTGTCATACATTATCCTATACTTGTTCTTACAACCTACTAATATAATAAGCTCTTATCCATGCCTTAAGGCCTTCCCAAATACGTATGCCCCAATCCGAACCTCAATACACTTGTGGTTTCACTTGATTGGTATTCATACTTGTTTAGCTATAAATAGGAACCAAAAAGTAGAAGTATACACACACTTAACTCTTTCAAGTAAAATTAAACACAAATACTCTCCCCCTCACTCATATAGCTCACGGCTCACTCTCAACACCCATACATAATTCATAGTTTTGATTTCTAAGGTATTTCAAGCATACAAGGTTCATTGTTAGGCATATCTAAGGTGTATTGGAAGCTTGGTTAAGTGGTTAAAAGAGTTTTACAAGTAAAAAAGGAAACTAGGGTTTTCTTGGTTAAATTAGGGTTAAATACTTGGGTCTTGCTTGTGTATCATCTTCACTCATCTTCATTAAGGTATTCTAAGAACCCTAAACTTTTCATATTATTCATTTCATGATTAAAAATTATTGTTATATAGTTAATCATCACCTAAGGTATTTTATAAGTTTATAAAATAGATGTTTACACATTATTATATTCGAATTTCATTTTTGGTTTAATGTTATGACGATAAAATAATGATAGAAGGCAAGAACACACTTAGTATAATTATTTGTTAAATTATAAAACTAGTTAATCATCACCTAAGGTATTTTATTAACTTTATGAATAAATAAATGTGAAGACTTGTTTTCTTGGACATAGTCTTAGACACAAAGTAGAGGAATCAAATCATATCAAGGATGTGCTATGACATAAAGTAGAGGACTTGTAGTATTTTAATTAAGTGAAGAAGTATACAAAACAAGTTATAAAACTTTTAATTTAAAAACTTAAATTGCTATTCTTTTAATTCAAACCATTATAGGATTTTTTTTATAAAATAGTACTATTCATAAGGATCGTAAGCATATAAAAAACTCAAAAATCCGAATTATAACGAAGAAGTATTGATATTTACAAGATTATACGTAAAAGTGTTTTTATAAAAGTATTTTTATAAAATTCTGAGATTTTCGAATCTGTAAAAATGTAAACATATTTTTCTGAGAAAGTACAAGTCATGAGGATTCCAAAACTATAAAGTACACTAAGAATGGATTTATAACGAAGAAGTTACGCTAATTACAAGTTTACGACAAAAAAATATTTTTATAAAAGTAATTTTATAAAAATGTGTTACTGTTCATAACAGTGGGCTGTTGGAAAATATTTTTTTAGATAAAGCTTTTTAATTATGAACGTGGACATAAAAATCACTAAAAACCAAATTAAAACGAAGGAGATATGATTTTTATACGATTTCAATAATTAAAATTTATAAAAAGTATTTTTATAAATTTCCACTTACTGTTACTGTTCATAACAGTATAATACAAATATAATGAATGTAATATTTGATTAGATTTTTCAAATACGATTTCATACATATAAAGAACGTATAAAACGAAGTTAAAAGTATAAAAGATATAGGTTTATATAACTTATACACTATTTTTAGTACTTGTGCACGATTTTTGTGAAATAATTAAACTAATTATATTAATATCTTATATAATTCATAAAGGTGTTTGAAAACAATTATTATTTATAAACGATCAATTGTTGGACAAATATAATATTTTTACAAATACAAATACATGAACATTATTTTACAAAGTACAAATTTATATTGTTTAATTTTATAAATTAACAAACTTTTAGGTGGTGATTTAACTCTTATAGAATTATATGTTGTGTTTAGTTATTCAAAGTACATGGTACTCATACGACCTATATTTAATTAGGTTGCATTCGGACTACGTGACGATTTTCACACTATTTGATTTAGATAATCAATTCATTCACTGAGGTGAGTTCATAACCCAACTTTTATACAATTACAATGATTTACAACTTTAGGGTGAGAAACAGGCAATTGTTACAAATTGGACGCAAGTGTACATTTTACATGATTACGTGTTTGCCTAAGTAGCGATAACCCACTGAGCCCATTATCATGAACTGTCAATTACTTAGTGTAAGCGCGAATGTTATAAATAGATCTATTTGGGATTGACATTCTCGTTCGGGTGAGTAGCGCTCAATGTGCATGTTACCGGACAAACGGAGATATACCATGTCGGATTTGGGATATTCGGGTTAGAACATCATCAAGGGCAATGTAGGCAATTTATATTACAATTCATACATGTCGAGCTTCAGTGTCATGAGCTTAGGGAAACGTAATTACATTTTGTAATGTTTGCATCTGTTGCATTATCATACAAATGGAAATCTTGCGGTCCTACATTATATTTACTTAACAAAAAACTGTGATTCATCACTTTTGTTGACGTTTTAAAGCATGTTTTTCTTAGGTCAATAAGGTGCAAGTCAAGGATACATTGCGTGGGTTGTTCTTTTTTAATTTTGAATGTCATTGCATAAAGATTTAGAGCATTACATTTGGAGATATTTGTTATGTTTTAAAATCTTTACATTTACAAGTGAACATGTTAAGCCGTGGTGCTTTTGTAACAAATAATTTATGAAATCCAATGTATCAGTTTTTCAAACGACTCATTTAGAGGTCGTTCTCATATCTTGTGCTATTGATCTATGATGTAACGCTCCCGGACACATTATTCCGCTCCCTATTTGGGGTCTTACTGATTGATACACGAACTGCAGTCGAAGCGAATGGGTGGTGAGACACCAGATAATTTAAAATTCGGATCCGATGTTAAATGTGGAACGCTTTATTGACGACGCAATTTTAGGGTTTTTGTTTTGGGAGTTTTGGGAGTTTTGTTAGATATTGCAAATAATATTGAGAAGTATATAGAAAGTGGTTGAATTATTCTTTTAAATTGAATAAAAGAATGAGGTAATTTATAGTGTAAGAGTTTAAATTTTAATAGTTTTCAAATGTTTTTATTATTATAATCAAACAGTAAATTTGATGTGTTTTTTTGTGTGATATTAGGGGGGGGTTGCGAGGCCGGGTTGGTATGGATCCGACCCACTTTCCAAAACACCGCTACTCGACCGACAATGAAGACACCACCACAATGAGGCAACCGATATGAGGACCGACGATTTTTCGATCAACCGACATGCCGAGACACCCATTCTGGGTAGCCTTGCCACTCATCTTTCTACTCAAATATAACATGACATGTGTACAACATTAATTATCTCTCAATCTACTTCACTTATTTTTGTATTTGTCAATATCATACGAGTAGGAGGATAATTAAGCACAACATTTTCCTTAAAAAAACAAGATTATAATTATTATTTTCTTTTTCTTTTTACAAAATGGTAATTTTATGGCAAACTAATTAATTAATGTTTTTTTTTCAAGTTGTAATATTTATTTCAATCAAAAGTAATATGGTAAATTCAAATAAACTTTCCATCTGTTTTAGTAATAGACAATCAAATTGAGATATCCAAAAAAAGAATTTATAAACTATCAATTTGAGACTGGGAATATATTTTTTATGCATCTTTTTATTTTGATATGTCTCAAAATAGTTATTTATTTTTTATTTTAGTTAACTTAGAAAAAAAAATTAATGACTAAGCATGATACTGGAGTTTTTTTTTTTTTGAACGGCAACTTTATTAAAAGAAAACTAGCAAGGAGCTGAATTACAGAGAATTAAAAAAGGGTGTTCGAATCCAACTTATCCCAACTAATAGAGTTTTTACCCTTAGAATGTACTGGCTAGTACTTGAATGGCATAATTATAGTTTCAGTTTTTTTAAATTGCGTGTTTCCTTTTTTAAAAGACAAGAATTTTCAAGAATGAAGGTATTGTAACTTTTTATATTTACCTGAGGAGACTTAAATAGTTCAATTAATTTAACTTATGTTTTGATAATAACTTTTTACTAATTTAAAATTCTAATATTTTGATTTGAATTTTTTTAATTGGTTAACTAGTAGAAAGTTGTTAGAATGAAGAATAATGAGTGGAAATTTAAAAAAAATATATATTTATTTTGAACCAAAATAAGTAATTAAAAACAACAATATGTAACTCTTAACTTAGAATAAAAATCCTATCGCTTAGCTATAGTCCATTTTACCACACATATTTATGCAACTAGATTAGAACCTGTGTTCAACACGGGCGGTATGATAAAACAAAAAAAGTTGATTGCACAACTATGCAACAAGAATACATGCAAAAGATTTGAGATTTTAGTTATAGAGTTATATTTATATAATAAAAGAATTACATCATTTCGGAGTTTTCCATCAAATTGAATCATATGAATTTAAAAATTAGACCAATCAGAACGCTTGATTTTGCCACGTAGGCAAAATCGTGTGATCTGATTGGTCAATAAAAAGTCAAAATTAAATCGATTTGGTCAAAATTAAAAATTTGTGGTGGAGAAATATGACGAGAAAAAAAACACATAAAAATATATGTGTCAAATTTGTGAAGAAAAAAACTTGAAAAAAGTGGAGGTAATTAATAAAAATTTAGTGATTTTTAATTTTAAATAAATTATATGGAGTTAAGTGTAAATTTATAAATTTACATGTTTTATTATAACTTTAAAAAATAAACAAATAACCCCTTAAACTTTATACCCGTAGACTTTATATTTTAAAATATTACAAACGTAAACAATTTTTTACTTCCAAACAAAGATTTAACAGTATCTAATCACATCCCAAATCTACCCGAAGACTTTTTGATGGATTTTTCATTGTCGGTCTGAAATTATGTTGTACAACCAAATAGAAAAACACCGAAGCACATAAAATATCATAAATTAATAAAAAGGGTTTTCTAGCTATTCATTGATGTGTTTGGAAGAATTGCATTTTTTTTCTTTTTGTTTAATACGTACTAAAATTCTAACATTTAAATTTCTCAAAAAGTCTTTATTCCATTGACATGTATGTATGCCTATAAATCATATATAACAATCTAGGCTACTTTTATATCTTAAAAAAGTGTTGGTGACGGAAAAATGGGTAAAACTCTTTTTATATTTGTATATGTATTAAAGATATACAATAGGTAAATCTTTGTTTGACCAAAACATATTGTATGTACGAAACATAATACTTATTTGAGTTTTTTAGCTTTCTATATTCTATAAATATTGACGATTTTGATAACTCAACTTGATGCTTTTAAATTCGATTGCGAAGCTAAATTTTTACATGTTTTAACACAAAGTGTGACCATTAATCTTAAGTATAGCTGACTCAATAATGCAACTAGAATCATAAAACATATACAATATCAGCTGCATATCTAACGGTAAGATAACCAGCCTTCCAAAGTGGATGTCAATGGTTCGAATATAACGAGGAGAAAACTAATCCCCTTGTGGCCTCGAAGGTTCACATGAGCCGACTTCGGGCTACCTAAAAGAGTAGTTTTGTAGAGATTAGTCGGCTCACAATGTCGAGTTAGTTAACAGGTAAATCAAAAGAAAAAAAAAATTAGTAATTATCCTCAAGCTCATATAATATATATAAGATATGAATCTATTCTCTTCATATGATTTCGATAATACTCTATAACATAACTTATAAAACAAAATAAAAATAAAAATAATATATGCATTTAAAAAAACATAATGTCTAAACCTCGTGCGTGCACGAATATTAAAACTAGTTCATCATTACCTCAAATGAGGAATGCTCTATTCCTAGGCAAATTGAGAGTTATGGAAGGAGGTACCGAAAACTTACAAATCTTTACTAATTTGTCTCATGATCCCACGTCTCATATTATCCTTTTTCAATATTTATTATTTTATTCTTTATAAACATCAACATACATGAAGAAATCGCATAAAAAATATATTTAAATTTAGTTAAATTTAAATATGAGCAATGTTACATCCACATGATATTTACAAAAAACAATACATACATATATATGTGATAATGAAATATGGAGTGTGAAAATAAAAAAGAGAAACCATAATATAACATGAATGGTTTATTACATTTGCCACATCATTGTGTGAAATTTTTTCTTTTATAAAAATTATGTGGATGTAACATTTCTTTTTAAATATATACTTAAAAAAATTGTAACTAGCAATGTCTAGCATACATTTTTTTTTCATTTTAACAAAAAATATAACATTTTTAACATCACTAACAACGATGTTTCTTTTATACATGTAGTGTATATTTAAAATTACAAAAAGCCATAATATGCATATGAGTAAAGGTCATTTATTACCAACATACTTTTTCATTTGTACCGTAATGACCAACTTACTTTTTTTCGTACTCATTACACCCACGTACATTCAAATTTTGTTCGATATCACCAGTATGACCACAAAATGACTATATTACCCTTGTCTTCTTTAACATATTTACAATCATAATTTTTTTTAATTTTAATTTTTAAAAAGTACTTTAACAAAAAATATTTTTTTTAAAAAGTAATTTTTTTAAATCATAACTTTTTTTAAAAGTACGAATTATTAAAAAATTTATTTTTTAAAAAATTTTGTACTTAAAAAAATTACTTTTTTAATAATTTCGTACTTTGATAAGTAATTATTCTTTTTTTTAATTTCGTACTTTATAAAATCTTAATTTTTTAAAATAAATTTAATTTTTTTCGTACTTTTTATATTTAACAATTTTTTTTAAAAGTTAAGAAAAAATAAAAAAGTTAAAACTTTTTTACTTTTTTACTTCGAATATTTTTTACTTTTTTTTTCTTAACTTTTAAAAAAATCTAATTTTTTCCGTAGAAAAAAAAACTTTTTTCGAAAAAAAATTAAAATTTTAAAAAGTACGAAAATATTTAATTTTAAAAAAAATCAAGATTTTAAAAAGTGTGATTTTTTTTTAAAGTTTTGTAAAAAAATTTAATTTTTTTACTAAAAATAACGTAAAAAAATAATTTTTTGTTAAAATACTTTTTAAAAAATTAAGATTTAAAAAAATTATGATTGTAAATATGTTAAAGAAGACAAGGGTAATATAGTCATTTTATGGTCATATTGGTGATATCGAACAAAATTTGAATGTACGTGGGTGTAATAAGTACGAAAAAAAGTAAATTGGTCATTACAGTACAAATAAAAAAGTAGGTTGGTAATAAATGACTTTTACCCTATACATATATACCATTGAATATACCATTGAATACTATTAAGTATTAACCAACCAACATCAATGGTTAATATGTTACTAATGCTTATTATATTTCTAAAGTATATCTTTGCCATTTTCATCATTATTCCTCACGAGGCTTGTCGACACTCGTGCGTTGCACCGGGCTTAGTCTGTGAGCAAAATTTGATTGATAAGCTACTTTCTTGATGCACATTTTGTTGAGGGCATCATTTGTTTTGGTTGTTTCAGCATCTGACCATAGAAACGGTTTGCTTACCAATTGAACTAACTGGCCGTCATGTCGCTGGTCCGTTAATGTAACGGATTTTGTATTTTATGGTTGTTTGATGGTTAAAATATAATTGCAAAGGGTTTAGTTTGTGATCTTCTTTATTATACAATGAGTTGTAATGTCAAAAATGAAGCCATGACCCCATTTCAAAATCAGCATCTCACCCTTATAAAGTAAGAAGAAAATGACAAAAGGGAATGATTATCGACCTCAGTGGCAAGCAATATCTCTAGGACTATTGCTAAAGCACAACCAAACATTGTCTTCTACAACCCTTTAAAACACAAACAAAAAAATAAAAAAAAGACATACATACTTCATGGGGTTTAGCATTGTTGGCATGCCTTAAAATCTCAACCAACGGGACAACAAAAGCCAAGGTTTTACCTGAGCCAGTAGCAACATCAACAACGACATCTTTATAGGTACAAAGTAACTTTGGAGATGGTTTTTTTAATCTGAATTTAAAAGAAACCATAATAATGACATGTATACAGACTGCAAGATTATGAATATAAGCACATGGATGGCATTGTTTGAATCTTAGGCCAACTTACTAATTCTGATAACCACTTTCAATGTGTTTACAAATGCATCAGATTAAGAAATTTTGTCACTAAGTTGTAATAATGTACAGTGTTAAAAACATTCAGGTATGTGATGTTACAGATGTTTAAAAAAGTTAAATATTCAAAATGTAGGTTAACCTGTGAATTTATCAAACTCTGCTTAACTCTAAACATATAGTAACTAATCGATTTCAAAATTGGCTAAATCTACATTAACTTAAATCCATCAGTGTTGACTGGTGACAAAGATGATGTATGATGATTCTGGTCCGATATAGGGTTACCTTCATCCTCGGGCCTCAATGTCTTCACCAAGTACTCATTCACTGACACACCCTTATCCGCTCTTTGACCTTCATCCATTGCCACAGCTCCCGAACCTACATCATGCACTTTTGTCTTATTGATGGTATAATTTAGTGACTTTTGTATATGTAGTGTTTGTTACGTGTAGGGGATAATCATGGGACCAAACACACACTTATGAGTAGTAATAGCTCTTATACCACACGAATAATGCAAGAATGGCAATTTTAGCATTCGTCATGTATCCAACAAGTATCCCCAATTACACAATTCAATTAGGTCAAGGAAAACTCCAAATCATTAATACACATAAATTAGGTCAAGAATACCTACCTTGATTTTTATTGTAGAACCTATTGCATTTTTTTCTCTGCCAACACACCACACCACAAAATTAACTACAAACAACATAAGCAAGGTAAACAAAGATTGGTAACCTGCACAAAATCATCAAGAAAAAACGAAATTAACCAAACCTCTAAATTATGACGAAACCCTAAATTCAAAATCAAAAAATATTAAAAACAAAAATCTGATAACAAAACCTCAAATAAATTATCATCAATTATGGTGGGAAGGGAGTTTGGGGATGAATCGATATGTGTGTTTATAATTGTGCAATTATTTAGGGGCAAATGAAAAGATACATAACATCTAGGAATTAACTAAAATGGCAGCATATATTGAATTCATGGGCAACTGCAGGGACGAATGGTTTATGGGTTATAATAGGTTTGAGTCATAAAGACTACCTATTACCTGTACCTGCTTGCAACTTCGATGATAGGCAAATGAAGAGGCTACTCTTAAAGACGATTTATAAATGCTCCCTCATTAAGACAACACATTGAATATCAAAAAACTCACTCTTTTATAATACTTGACGAATACCCGTGCACGCATGAAAAATCCCTAGCGACCGATAATTAAGAATATGCAATATTGTGGTACGTTTTTCGTGTAACGTTCAAACATAATATGTGAAGATATCAAAATGTTGTGACATGCGATAATTCACCTCAAATAATAAATTTTTTCATGTATCAAATAACATATAACAACCCGTTATAACATCAAGCTCATGAAGACCAATGAATTTTTAACCTTCATTGCATTTAAAGCAAAATGAAATTTATATTGACCAAATGGTATTTCATCAAGCGGATCCCAAAAAGACTTTAATATATGTCGAAAATATTACTCTTAAATATAATGATTCACAATTAAAGAAAATTAGTGAATAAGATCTATTTAGATACGCTTGTTATTCATACTATTATGATTAACTATAGAAAGAACATGTAATGAAAGTTTCATAATTGAGTTTTCTAATAAAAAGGTTAACTATGTTTTTAATGTACTTAACCACATCTTTGTCATACAAAAATTACAAATTCTAAGAAAATTGCATTGAAACCGTCTCATCAATGCATGTCTTTTTCTTTTCAAACAAATTTCAAATCAAGTATTAGAGATTAAGCGTTGCCATTTAAACATTTTAAATTCTCAAGATTCTTAAATTTAAAAAAATTAAGGTAAATCGTTTATATATGTGGTAAAGAAAAATAAATGTCATAAATAAAGATAATCCCAACATATGTGTAAAGTTTGAAAAACTATTTATTGAAAATCAATTTCGATTAGCATAAGAATTTATAAAATCTTTTCCGAAAAATAAGTAGAATACACGGTTGACAAATAACCAAAATACACTGTTTTTACTTTATATAATCATTTCTATACTTATCAAATTTTAGGTTTGAACTCTTTCAACCCACAAATACACGATTGACATAAATTTCTCAAATCATTCATATATTTCTACACGATTGGCATAAGTTTCTACTTTATTTTCATCATTTAAAATGCATTCTTTTGTTTTCAACTTTTCTCAAATCATTTCTATATTCGTAATATAAATTTCTATCTTTCTCAAACCATACCTTATATATATTTGTAATATTTGTAATATAAGTTTCAAAGTCAAGGGGTTACAATATTTTAAGAATTAAAGCTTGCATTTAAGTTTCAATATTGCCTAAAATAAAATACGTTTTGTCAACTTTCAAGAGTTATAGTTATCAATTAGCAATTATTTGAAGTTTTTAATGTGACGGTTTTAAAATTTCTTAACTTTCAAGCATTTCAATTAGAAAAGCATTTCAATTAGCATTCATTTCCATCTTTTCCTAAAATTAGCATTCAACATTTCCAATTAAAGTTGGACGTGTATTAATTCTCAACATTAGACATGTATTAATTCTCAACATTTCTTAAATTAGATGTTTTTAACTTTCAAGTTTCAAGGTTTCAAGATTGAATGTTGAAAATTCAAGGTATTGGCAAATTTCCTTTATAAGGAGTAGAGATAGACGTATAGATAGATATAATTCAATTACTGTATTCAAATCAAAAAGTATATTTATTTGATCCAGTTTGTTTACATAGCATTTTTATAAAACATGTTCATTTATCATTCTATTCTATAAGATGCAGCAACATCTTTTTCAGCTTTATCTTCATCATCCGAATGAGAAGCATCATAATTTTCTACATCAATAGGATGTAGAGCAGGGTTGAGATGAGTCTACACAAATACAAATGCAAACACAATATTAGAAAAAGCACTATATTAGAACAAGCATAATATATTAGGACAAATAGTAAACAAAACGTACCATTGCTTCTGCATAATTTTCTACATCAATAGGATGTAGAGCAGAATTGGGATGAGTCTACACAAATACAAATACAAGCACAATATTAGGACAAGCACAATATTAGAACAAGCACAATATTAGGACAAAACGTACCATTGTTTCTGCTTCTGATTGAGCATGAATGATTTTTTTGTTATCGAGTCCCATTGCTCATTTTGTTACTTGAATGATGAATTATGAATGATGAATGATTCACCTATTTATATAGGCATGGGTTAGTAATTTGAACTTTAGCATTGAATGAAATTAGCATTCATTTCCATCTTTTAAGCATGCTCAATTAGAAACGCATTTCAATTAGCATTCAATTAGACGGTTTTAAAATTTTCTCACATTTAATTAGACGGTTTCAAGCATTTTAATTAGACAATTTCAAGCATTTCAATTAGACGGTTTTAATGTGAAGGTTCAAGATCCCCTTAGCATTAAATTTTAGTGTTTTTCAACTTTCAAGATTCTCTTGAAAAAGAATCCTAAATCTCTTTTATAAGAAGTATAGATAGATAATTGTATGTCAACCTTTTTGTATCAATCAATTAGTATACATTTCATATTGGGTATTAGTTTCCAGGCGTGTTAGTATACAGCCCCTTACAGCCATGACATTCCATGTGTGTGATTCAGTTTTCACATTGTAAACCCTTCCTAAAATACATTCAGTTTTCACATTCCACTTTCAAGAAATGAGCCTTTTTCCTTTATATATTAGTATAGATAATAGGATCATCCACTGTAGTGTGCTTATGAAAAAATCTATAAACACGAAAATGTTTATGTTCTATTTCGAACATATTGGACATTCATTTCATGTCTATGTAGAATGAAGAGGTCCTAATTCTTTAACCTCTTTATAAATTCAATATATTTAATTCATTTGTTATATAAGACATTTTATGAAGTTGTAAAAGTTTATACTATAGTGAATGGAGGTTTATAATATCAAAGGTTTAGAGTGGTGGGTACGCTGGCTGGTATGGGTGGCGCCATACCACCAGCCGAGCTTTTTCTTTGGCGCACGGTACCGGGGCTGGCGCCATGCCCTCTCGCGCCGTGGTGACCAGCCACCGCGGTTTCCATTTTCTTTTTTTTCTTTTTTTTTGAATTATAAACGTTGGATAACGGCTCCTAGCCGTTTTTTCATAAAAACACTTTTTTCAAATTTTTACTACCTTAAAAATCCTATAAATACCTCCTTATTTTACCATATTTCACACACTCTCCCAATTTAATTTCTACTTCAATAATACTTAATTTTCTTTCAACTATGGATCCAAACAATCCCAACACCGCCAACACCTACGATCCAAACAATCCCGACACCACCAACACTACGATCATTATGATGTTTATTTTCAAGACGACCGGGAGCGATATATCCGGGGTTATGCGACGTATGAACAATTTGTAGTTATGTGTGATCAAGAAGCCGAGGGTTCGGGATCGGGATTGGCTCATAAGAGGACGAGTACATACATACCACGTGAACGAGAAGATGTGAAACAACGGCTAATCGACGACTATTTTGGCTACGATGAGACTCCTCCTAAATATCCGGAAGAGAATTTTAAGCGAAGGTATCGTATGAGCTTTCGGAGTCCTACAAGGTCGTTGGAGAATTATACGACAACCCACGCGTGCTTACGAAATTAACGCGTTGAAAAGAATCATGTATTGTTGTATAATATTACACAACATGATATTGGAAGACGAAGGATTCGAAGTGAATTTTAGAGATATGTTCGTTAATCCACAGCCGCACATTCAACGAACTTGGATCGAACGATTCGATTTACATGTTAGGAAGACCAAAGAAATTCGAGATCGAAAAGTGCACAACGAGCCGACAAGACCTTGTGGAGCAATCACTAAATTGTAATTTTTATTTCTTGTTTACGTACTGTGTTTTTTATTTTTATGTAATGTTTTTTTATTAATGTAATGTTTTTTAATTTTAATGAAGTTTATTTAAGTTATATTGTGTATTTTTTATTTTATGTAACTGGAAAAAAAATTATTGTCCCATGGCACCACATTTTCTGGTGTCAAGGAGTACGACACAAAATGTGGTGCCAAAGGAATTCTAGTGACAAGGGACTTGTTGCTGACGTGGCATCACTTTTTGGCTTTGGCACGAGCCCAACGACACGAGGGTACCCAACACTCTTAGAAATTATTAATGTATTAATGTATAAACTTTTATAAAAGATTTACCATAATGGATGCTCTAATACCAAAAAAACTAAAAGTGTAGCGCTCAAATAGAATTTTAAAATCCTCTTATGTTTATGGTGACGTATGCAGGGACGGACCTACATGTTAGACAGGGTATGCACTTGCATACCCTGTGAATTCTTGGCTTAGTGTAAAAAAACTTAGTTTTGTGCTTTTATTTGATTAATTTACATAGAGTGCATATCTTGTGAAAATAAAGTGCATACCCTTTTTAATCTAAGCTAAAACAAATGAAACAAAATTTAAAGATGTAGAGAAATTGAAGAAACAACAATGGTGGTTTCATAGTTTCAGAGGTTTTAGGCTATGCACTATGGTCGGTCGACCTACGACCTTGTCGGTCGCCACCATAATGGCAGTGTCGGTCGGCTCTCGGACGACATTCCATTCGATCGTCCCAGCGACTAACGTCGTGTGTAAAGAATTGTGAGAAACGGCCATTTTTGATTTTAAATAAAAAAAAACTTTTTAAAATTTTAAAATTTAAAAACTTTAACACTATAAATACCCAACTTATTACACCATTTTATACACACATTCAAACCACTTATCTCTATACTTCTTATTTCTATACACACAATGGCTTCCACTTCAAACCGCAGTGGAAAGGCAAAGACGTCACAACCATGGACAATAACGGAAGAGATCACGTTATGTACAACTTGGTGCAAGGCGATGGAGAACTACGATACAGGAGACATGAAAAAAGGGTTTTGGTTGGAGGTTTTTGCTAACTTTGAGAAAGAAATGAGGGGAGGGGGACTATTCGAGGATACGATACCGTCGTCGTCAAATGGAAAAATTCGATTCGTCCTAAAGTTGCTGCGTTTAGTGTCGTTTACGATAGTGTTCAACGGATGGACGAGAACGGGTCTTCTGGCCTCGTTTTGTTTCAAAATGTGTTAGCCGAATTTGAAACTGGGTACATACATCCCTTTACAATGGAGGCGTGTTGGAGAATTTTGAAAAATCATGAAGCTTGGACAGAAGTTGAAATGCCTTCATTTAACCAACGACGTAATAATTAAGTTTAGTTTAAGTTTCTAATGTATTTTATTTTATTATGTAATGTTTTTTTTAGGTAATGTTTTTTATGTAATGTTTTTTTAATGTATTTGAATAATTATGTATTGTTTTTAATAATAATGTTTTTTATTATTATGTAATGTTTTTAATATGTAATGTTTTTAAATTCAATATTCAAATTTTAAATTCCAACGAGAAAGAGCAACAACAACTACTTCTTGATGAAGAAGCATTAAGAGAAACGTTAGAAGAAGAAGTAAGTGCTGAAAAAGAGTTGGAGGAAAGAATTAAAGTGTTAGAAGAAGAAGCAAGGAAGAACAAACTCATGATGAGTTATTCAGGTTGGAATTTGGGGTGAAATCTGATTCAGAATACGAATCAGATTAATTTAGCTATGTATCGTTTTTAATAATCTATGAACTATTTTAATTATGTTGTTTTATTGTAATGTTTTTATGTTATTTGAATAATTATGTAATGTTTTTTTATTTTATTATGTACAGTAATGTTTTTATTATTAATGAAATTTAATTTTAGTTTAAAAAAATTGGAAAAAAAATTGAAAGTCATCTTATAGTGGCAAAAAGTCGTCTGTAAGTCGCCGGAGAAAGAAAGCTGATGTGTCAGGATAAAATGTAGGTCGCTGATAGTCACGATAGTGCATAGCCTTAAAAATGAATAAGAGAGAAACATGATTGAAGCCTTGTAGATGAAAAAAAGTGGGTCCCAGCTTTATAGCTTTATACGTGATACAATATTATATTAATTAAAGTATTTTGTTTTGATATAGACTATACCCGTAAATAAGTGATACACTCATATAGTTAAGGTAGGAGGCGTTTGTTTCCCTGGTGTAGAATCATTCAAGTGGGCTTCACACTTAAAGTTAATTGTTTGTTTGATAATTCTAAAAATAAGTAATAGAATCATTTATAAAAACTCATTCCATATGATGTAGGTGCTTTTTGATCGATACCATCTGACAAACAATTGAGAGCCACACAATTTTTTTTTTTTACTTTTATCTTTTTGTCTCTTCTTACATGTTTTTTAAATTAAAGAATAAAATATGTTAAAATATATATAAATTAAATAAAAAAAAATTTCTCTCTCCTACTTTTCTTTCAAACCAATACTAAATCCAAATCTCATTTTAAACCCACTTACAAACCAAACGGGCTAAATATACTATAAATGGAATAAAACGCTGCCGTTTTGGTAGCTTGCTACAGTGCTACAGTAACCGGGCCGGCCCATTTTACTTTTTTTTTCTTTTTCTTTAACTAGGCAAACTTAAAAAAAAAATTGCTCGGCACAAAATAAGAAACAAAATTACAAAAGTACTTAGTTATTCAGATCAAAAAATATCCGCGGCACGAGACCAAACACATAAGCTGATGTAAAAAAAATAAACTATTGCACAAAATAATTAAAAAAAATTGCGCGGCACAAAATAAGAATTTTTTTTACAAAAGTATTGATTTATTCAGATCAAAAAATACCCACGACATGACGCCCAAACAACAGAGACCATATAAAAAAAAAATTATTTACTAGTAGCTACAGTAACCGGCCCATTGGGCTCCCACTTTGGGCCGGCCCATTTGACATTTTTTTTTTGGTTTTTCTTTTTCTTTAACTAGGCAAATTTTTAAAATTTTTTTTTGCTCAGCACAAAATAAGAAACAAAATTACATAAGTACTTAGTTATTCATATCAAAAAATATCCGCGGCACGAGACCAAACACATAAGCTGATATAAAAAAAAACTATTGCACAAAATAATTAAAATTTTTTTTTGCTCAGCACAAAATAAGAATTTTTTTTACAAAAGTATTGATTTATTCAGATCAAAAAATACCCACGACATGACGCCCAACACATAAGCCCATATAATTTTTTTTATTAAACATGACACCGGAAAAATAAAGCCGCACAAAATATAAAAAAAACAAAATTTAACACCCCGCATCAACGCGCGGGCAATCATGCTTAACACATATTTACCCAATCTCATAAAATTATATTAAAATAAACCCAAATAGCCAAAAAACAACCTTTAAACAAATAACCTTTAAAAAATTAGCATAACATACAAATTTTAAAAATAAAAAGCACCCACAACTATGATAAAAGAAACACCGCTCCGCAACAACGCGCGAGCAACCATGCTTGTTTTATACTTTGGATGGTATAATCGGGAGATTGCGTATTTTGCCTAGCAACTTGCTAGACTTTCCGGTTTAATATATTGAAACCTTTCCCCCTTAACAA
>BQNB010111790.1:0-22277 GCA_026074375.1 Tanacetum coccineum | reverse complement strand
TATTATTATAAACAAGAGAATCACTTCGGGCCAAGTGTGTCAAAAACACGATAAGAAACAAAAATGCCATAACGAAATCGTAAAAGGAAACAGTTGGGTTAGGCATGGTCATATCAAAAGTTAACTTTCCATACGGAGGTGGGATTTGTGCGGTACTTTGTGAGCTATGAATTTGCACCTCTTCCATTATAGTCTTCGTTTCAGACTGAATATCAAAGTTAGGATCGTCTGAATTTAAAGTAAATTCAAAATCGAAATCAAACAAAGGATTTGTGAAAGTCATTTTGAAAGTTTCTGAAATTGAATCAAGAGAATCTAAGGGTTTCTCGGATACCATTGGGATTGGAACAGAGTCATCAATATCCTTAAGAGGATTGAATTTGATTTCCTTGTTCCCCATTAAAAAGGTATCTGATAGTCCCCTAATAAGCGAATCGATCTATGAGTTTTTTGCTTCTGACGGTTCATCCTTTAATAAAATTTCAAGAAAAATAATATCTCCCTCAGAATCATTATTAAGCTCTTGAGGAGGGAGATCTTTTATGGAATCAATTTTTAATAAATTTTCAAGCAAAAGAATATCTCCCTCCGCATCAAATATTTCATTATTAATTCCAGGAGGTATCGAATCAAGAGCAAGAAAAGCGTCGGTCTCTTTCAAGAGAAAATCACTATTAATAAGGGGGTAAGAGATGGGGAAGGAGACACGACAATTGAATCAGAAGAAGGAGTGGGACCTCCACTCAAAGGATGAATCGATTTACGAACTTTTAACACTTCTGAAGGTTCATCCTCATTACTTTTATCAAAATAAGTATAGTGAAAAGTGTTAGAATAACCTGGTCCTGGTTGATGTTGAACACTTTGAATAGTGTATCTAGTATCATTGATAAGGACCTCAACTTGTTCACTTGATGCAAAAGTAGTCTTAGAATAATGAGCAGTCATATCAGTGGTAGTATCATATTGGACTTCGGAGTCCCACTGATAATGATGTTGTGTCATATTCTCGATTAAATCGTATTCTTCTTAAGGAGTCTTCCACATGATATTTCCGCCAGCAGCCACCATGATTAAAATGTAAGGATTTGATGAACAAGCAAAATTCTATGGTCATGACATTTCCGTAAACAAGATTTGAATCTTTCCCAAGCTTCAAATACTGTCTCCGTGGGCAATTGCTGAAAATTAAAAATGTCTTTCCTAAGCTACAACGCTTTAGAATACGGATAGTATTTTGATAGAAACTTGCAGACCATCTCTTCCCAAGTATGAATAGAATGAGTTTTAAGAGTATAAAACCAAGATTCAGCTCTGTGGTTTAAAGAAAATGGAAAAAGATTTAGATTGATGATGTCTTGAGAAATTACATTCTGCTTGATGAATTGGGTGATAGATAAATACTTATCTAGGTGCTCATTTGCATCTTCACCTTCAAATCCATGGAATTGACAATTTTTTCGAAGCAGCTGAACCATATGATTGTTCAATACAAAATAGGTTCCTGGAACGATTGTCAGAACGATCGGTCCTCCTCTACCGATAAGTGACGGACGATAAAAATCCTCTATGGTCCGAGGATCATGGAGATGAAAGGAAGAATCGAACATTGTGAAGAATTAAACGATATAAGAGGATAACATAATAAGAATTAAATGCTTGAGAAGATAAGGAAGATTTTTTTTATTTAATAATAGAGTTTTGAAAAAGTTTAAAAGGAGAAATATTTTTGGATTTTTGAAAAAGGAAAACATTTTTTTTATAAACGATATTTTTAAACAAAGAAAATAAGACGAATAAAATATTTTTGGATTTTTATAAAGATAATAAAAGTGAAATAAAATTATTTTTGGTATTTTTAATATATATATATATATATATATATATAAGAAAAGAAAAGAAAAAATAAAATAGAACTAGAAAATATTTTCGGATTTTTATATATTTTTATTATTTTTTTATATTTATATATATAGTGTAACTTTATTTTCAGCACCAATATTAGTGCGAGAACTGCGAGAACCACCATTTTTACTCTTAATAATACATAATGTACAACATATTAATGCAAAATGGCATTTTCAAAAATACACATTATTTGATTTAGATGCAAAATTTAAATCAGGGGCAAAGTGGGAATTTATTATTCAATTAAAATGCCCTACATTTACTCTCTTTCTAATCAGTAATCACGATCTCTGACCAAATCAAAAAATATTTTTCTCTCAAGGTAACCCTAGCCACTTTCGATCCACAAAAACCATTCTCAGCCATCAAAATTCTTTACTACTTTTCAATGAAGTTTTACGATTCTTTGACGAATAATTCGATTTGGGGGTTTCGTGGGTCGATATTATATTAATCACTGATTTAAGGTTTGATTTTTTTATTTGATATGTTGGTTTATGTGTTTGCTAATTGGTTGAAAACTGTTGTAATTACAACAGATTTGTTGGAATATGTAAAATTTAGTCATGGGTGCTTATGTCAATGAATATGGTGTGGAGGAGTTTGGTATTTATGGCGGTGGGATTTTTATAGATTTGATACAGAATATCATTCGAGCAGTGGTGGATATGCAGTACCGATTGTTTAAGGTTGTGAAATCTATATTACTGTTATTAAAACATCATTGCTTCGTTTGTTGTTTGTCAATTATTATGACCTTTTAAAATACCTTTCTCACAGTAAAGCATCAATTTTAAATAGTTTGATTCAATAAAGAAATGTTAATGTTTGTTTTTATATATAGAGGAGACAATCGATCACCTGCTCTATCCTAATCTTGGATCAGAAATGATACACGAACAACATCTATAGTTTTTTTCATTTTCTTGGAATTATTATAGGAAACGTATGACCAGTATTTCCAAAAAAAAACTACTTCACTGATTACGCCCATCATCTCTTGCAATGTCATCATAGTTTCTGAATCCTTATTATGATTTTTATTTTCCTTATTGTGATGTTGTAGGCAATGTTTGAAGGGATGCTGGTTGATATACCATTCACAACTTTTTTCTTGAGCAAACTAAAGCAAAAGTATGTTTTGCTTGCTAGCTCTTACATTTTTATAAAGCAAACTAAATGAAAAGTAAGTATCTAATTACAATCTCCCATCAGGCATCTATACAACATGAATAATTCCATTTAAAAACACATGACATGGAAGCGTGAGTTGTTACAAGCATTTTATTTTGGTGGTTTAATACTACTTATTGCTATGTTGTTTTAACAGGGATGGCTCAAGGATAGGAAATACTATGCGATAAAGATGATAAGCGAAAGTATTTGTGTTGTTACAAGGCGTGCATAAATGTTCTCGAAAAGCGTGCATATATGTTTTTAGAAGGCGTGCATATATGTTTTAGACGACGTGTGATGAAGATGAAGAAATGCACTTTTGTTCTTGAAGACGTGGATATATGTTTTTGGAAGGCATGCACATACGTTTTTAGACGACGTGTGATGAAGATAAAGAAATGCACTTTTGTTCTTCAAGACGTGCATACATGTTTTCGGAAGACTTGCATATATGTTTTTGGATGGTGTGCATCTTCTAATTAATTTGATGAGAAACACATATTCTATTTAAGTATGAAACACGAATGGTTTATAATTTGTGAAACATGTATGTTTTATTTTAGTAATTGTGAAACATGCTTGTACTTTAAAACATGGATGGTTTATAAAGTGTGAAACATGTATGTAAACATGTTTGTACTAAAGACATGTATGTTTTTTCATTTTCGCCAATGTTTGTTCTTTTTTATTATAAAACATGAATGGTTTATAATGTGTGAAACATGTATGTTTGATTTAAGAATGACAAAAAGGTATTAGTACATACATGTTTTTTTAATATTGCATGTATGCTTTTTCAGTGCATGGATGTTTTCTAATGAAATCTAAAAATAATAAAAAATTATTACCACATATATATGTTTTAAAAGAACATGTAACCAGTATAAATCCAACATATTCTAAATTAAACAAGTATAGCGTACTAAGGAAAATTGTGACAAACACGGTTGTAAAGTAATTATATTAAAGTAACCAAATAGGTAATGACAACAACTCGTATTACTCGTCGTCCTCATCTTTATCATATCTGTCATTTGCGTCATCTTCTTCTAGTTCGGTAGTATCATCAACTTCATCATCTGCATCTTCTTCCACATCCACATCTTCTTCATCGTCTTCATCTTCCATATATTCATCATTAATTGTTTGCTTGTTATATCCTTGTTTAGTATGATCTAATTCACCACAATTAACACATGGCCTGTCACATCCTCATATATTATGACATAATTCTTCACATTACTACATGTATGTTGTTTCAAGGATACATGAAATAATACACACAAACACCAACATAATTAACTTTCACAAATACAAACATAAATCCGTAACGTAACTAACATACATGTAAAGTCTAACTTAAATGTCTACCAATATAAAAGTTATGTTGGACAAATAAAAGGTATAGAGAACTTGCTTTATTCATCTATAAGGTAACAAACATGCATGCACAAAAAAAATCATAAATTTTATTCCTACTGATATGATCCCATCTAGGGGTGTTATCGGGTCGGGTTATTGGGTTATTGGGTTATCGGGTCGGGTTGAGTCGGGTTTCAATTTTTAAAAACTCACCCGCAACCCGACCCGATAAGGAATCGAGTTATCGGGTTCGGGTGGTATTCGGGTCGGGTTATGTCGGGTCGGGTGATTCGGGTTATCGGGTGATACTACAAAAGAGATTTTTATTTGCTTTTTATCAATAAATTATCTTCGTCGTAGTGCGAAAGAGATATTTTTTAGTCTTTCAATGCTTTTCATTACAATTAAAAGAAATTTTGTTTTCTTTCTGTTTCTTCGACTCCTATTCACTATCTAATAAATGAGTTCTTTTCTTCTTATCATTATTTCATTTACTTTCACCTTTCTTATAAACTGATTTTATAAAATACTAACACATTCGATTTTATATCTATGGCTTAAATCACCATACCACATGGTTTAATCTGTTGGCAAATGTAGTAAAATAATTGTTCAAAATCTAGTTATCCTAATATCACATTGGTATCGCTTCATTTCATAAAGGTACATAGAGCGGTACCAGTATGCATGAATACATTTGAAAAAAAAATTAAAAAATAGATTTTCGGGTCTTGTCGGTTGACCCGATAACCCGATAATATTAATAATTTAACCCGAACCCGACCCGATAACACTATCGGGTTATCGGGTTCGGGTCAAAACAACCTGACAAGATTTTACTCGTCCAGCAGGTGTCCCTACGCTATCCTCTAATAAATCTAAAGAAACTGAGATAACTGAAATAGCCATGACCTGCACAAGCAAAGTTTATATAAATCATCTTTATATCAACCATGCATGATGCAACATATGATCGGGTGAATGGGTAACTGGATGAATGCAAAATGAACGAATGAATGCGCGGGTCATCGAGTACGGCATGATGGGATGAAATGAGAAATACTTATAGTAATATTAGTTATACTTAGTATTTAATACATATATATTATTTATATAGTATTTAATTATGTATACGTACTATGTAAAATCACGTAAGGCACATAATCACGTAGGATCACATACTGGTTATAGTCCAGACCTAGTTTATACTACCTGGTTCTCTATAACCTTGGCTCTTGATACCAATCTGTCACACCCCCAAACGGGCCCTGGACGGAATACGTGTCCGGAGGCGTGACGTTCCTGGATATCTCAAGTACAAAGCATAAAGAACGACCTCTAAGGGTACGTTTTAAAAATAAACACCGTTGCATAAATTTAAAATAATAATAAGTTTACATCAATCAAATTTAAAAGATTCAAAAGTTAAAATGCGGAAGCTTTAATAAGTTCAACAACGGTATTTAAGATAACATAGATGAAATCTGAAAACTGGTTCGGGCAATTAGACTTCATATAGATCAAGCAACATCTTCCAAGCTAAGCACCTGAGAAAAACATGCTTAAAACGGTCAACATAAAGTTGAGTGAATTCATAGGTTTAATTTGATGTAATAGTGGACCACAAGATTTTACAGGCATGCGACAGTTATAACAAATACAACTTCACATAAAAGATATTTACGTTGCACTAAGCTCATGACACCGATGCTAATTCTGAGACATAGCTTTCATATAGCTATAGGTTGCATTGCCCTAGAGGAAATCCGACCTAAGATTTCCTATCCGAAATTCGACATGACATATATCCGTTTAATCGGGCGACCCGTGGGTAGTAAGTGCGACTTACCCGGATAGGGATAATTAGTCCCAATAGATCTATTTATTCACTCGCGCTCCCTCAACCGGTCCTCCGGTTAAGAGATTAGCAGTTCATGATAGTTTTGGGCAATAGGAGGTCTAGCGCTACTTAGGCAACACGTAAACATGGAAAAATTCTCATAAAAGTACTTGTGTCCGATTTTAAAAACAAGCAATGTTTCTCACCCCAAAGTTATAAAACATTTATTCAAAACAAGTAAAAATACGGGGCTATGAACTCACCTTATCAAAAGAAATCAATCAAGCGAAAACGAATCTCACGGTACTGGCGACAACCTAGCATATAGTGGTCGTTTTAGAATAATGTACAACGAATAACGCTTAACGCAAGAGTTGATCATCCGAGCATGAGTAGACATGGCATATCCTTTTCAAAACGTACTTTCAAAAGTTATAGGTTTTGAAAAGTCTCGACATTTTGACACATCTTCTAAAATATTATTTATATATAAAATAGAAATGGAAAATATTTTTGGATTTTTGAAAAGATATTAAAAATGAAGTAAAATTATTTTTGGTATTTTTAATATATATAATTGAAATAGAGAATATTTTTTTGGATTTCTATTTTTTTTGTATTTTAATTTTTTTATAAACACGAAAATGAACTTTCAAGAGAAAGGATCTTCAAGGCACTAACGCGAAACACAACGTAAAAATCGTACAAATCTCCTGGGCAGCGACACAAAAAACTTGATACGTCGTAAAACGTAGACGAAGTAATCATAACATTCCCGTTAGAAATAAGAATTACTTTAAGAAAAGTAATCAAACAAATCTAAAATATATATTAAACGAATATGCTTGTCAAGTGAGGCGAAAAGATCCTTAAGTGTGAAGGTAAGTTTTTATTGATGAATTAATACCCGTCTAAAAAACTATTTTCTCACAACGTTGGTTTATTTTGAAAACAATATTTCATCTTGGTATTAATTACTAGATTAATGTTTAATTATTCTTACGGATTTTGCCAGTTTAAATAACCAAAACATAAATCTAAATAATTCGCAAATTATTAATCAACAATCCCTTTTAATTTCACACTTAATTCACTAATCACTACTCACTTAACAAGCATAAAATAACTACTCACTAATCATGGCAACTAAACTAGCATTAATAATCATAATCATATTTTTATCTAAACTAAATATTAAACTAAAATTACCACGGAGTGAAATCGGAAAGAAGATAGAACCCGTTTGATCAAATGTAGAAGAATTAAACCACCCGATCTTATAAACTAATGTAATTCTAAAGTTTATTTCTTAAGTAGCTTTTATATAACTATTTAGCTAATAAAGTTGTGAGCTTTATTCACTAATTAGATTTATAAAAACTATAAAAGCTTTAAACTTTAGGAATTAAGCTAGCTTATAAGACTCTTAAGCTCTTCACCTTAGATGTAGAAATGGTTTCATCAACATTAAAACACATAAGGTTAAAGTGAACAATAATAAGCTATATATTATTCTAACAATTATAAGCTATTAAAAACTAGATAAAAACTATAAAACTATTATTATTAATAAATTTAAATCCACCCGAAACTAAGATGTTCTCTTCAAAAAGTGAACCCGAATCGGGTATATTTAAGGATTAGATCTAATAACAATAAGCTATTATAAAAGACCTAACAACTATAAGCTAATAATTAAAAAGGCTACAATCTTTAAGCTAATAACAACTAAATCGACAACGAAAACGATAAATTTATAACTATTAAATCTCAATCCACCCGAAACTAAGTTGTTCACTTTGAAAAGTGAACGCGGATCGGGTATATTTAATGATTTGATCTAACCAATAAGCTACTATGAAAAAGCAACAAACTTTAAGCAAGAAAATAAGCTAAAAACAATAAATCTAAATCCACCCAAAACTAAGGTGTTCTCTTCGAAAAGTGAACGCTGATTGGGTATATTTAAGGATTGGATCTAAAATAATAAGCTAGAATAAAAAGCTACAAACTTTAAGCTAAAACAAATGATAAAAAAAAGACAAACTTGGAAAATAAGCTACTTGAAATAAGCTATAAAAAGCTTGGTCGAATGGTTTAAAAAGAAACGTTTAACCGAAAAAATAAGCTAAGGAAATAAGCTTATTTGAAATAAGCTAGAGCTAATACGAAAATCAGCAAATCGAAATTAGCTAAAAGCTTATTCGAAAACTTAAAATCTAAATATAGGAAATAAGCTAAACCGAATAAGCCATAAGATCTTATCCGCTATTTAAAAGCTATTTCTCTATAAGCTACAAATAAGCAATAAGATTTATTTAGGAATAAGCTAAAAAGAAAAGATTAAAGGATTAAAGAAAGAAATAAGTTTAAGTAATACCGACCTTGGAAACAAACATTTTCATTTATAAAATAAGCCAATACAATAAGTTGAGACAATAAGCTAAAAGCTTTTACAAAATAAGCTAAACTAATTAAAATAAGCTACAACCACTATGTGAAAATAAACCTACAATCTCCATCATCTACGTCTGTGAAATGAAGTGGGTTTTATAGCCCAACAAGCCTTGGGGGCAAATCAGTAATTTCACTCGCCAAATATTTTGCCAGTGATATTAGGATTTCAGAGCCAATAGATACGTGCCACGTCAGCCTTCTGGAAGCCTCGGATCTGCGACCTTATCTTAGATCACGCGTCTTCTGCCACCTCGTACCAGCCTGTCACCGTGTACACGTAGCGGCCTCTGGTTAGCTAGAATTCTGCACCTCGTACTAAACCCTGAACCTCGTACTGAACCCTGCAATTCTGAGCCTCGTACCTATACAACTGACATTTCAGAAGCTGCTACGTGGCAGGCTGTCATTGGACAGCCACCGCCACATGACAGAAGTAGGCCCCACCTGACACGTCATTGTTGACGTGTCGGGTGCCATGTGTCAGCCTCCTATTGGGTCAGGAGTGCCACGTGTCACCACCTGAGTGGTGCCATGTGGCGCTGACGTGGATAATACCAAAATTTAGCATGGCCAGGGTCGAACCCCAGACGTCACGGGTAAGAACTCAAAGGACACTACAAGTCCAGCTGCGCTAAGCAGCGTTCTTGTAATATTTAGGCGATATATTTTATTTAAGGGCTGTCTTCCTGGGTCCGGTTCATAAGTAATCATAGGTCAAATATAAGTTTGACTGGTTCATAAAATACTATTTGGACCAATATAAAAGGTGAGGAAAGTACCGATGGACTCGTAATTTCGTGTTCTTTCCAATGGAGTGCTCGGGAAATTTTTACGACTTCGTTTGTATCTCGATAAACATGAAAACGTTGTCGAAACTTACCCGAAAATCACCGTTTTTTGCTTTGTTTTCAGTCCTTTGTACCTGCAAGACATAATAACACATTCCAAACATATTTACAATATAATTACTCATATTTTATGGTTATTAGTCTATTTTAGTGTGTTTTCCGAGGTTAAAATGATGTGTGTTTAAGCACACATCAGCAACCAAAGTTTCCTTATTCGATAAATAAGGATTAAAGTGATTAAAGAAAAGAAAAAGAAAATCAAAGAACGACAACCTTACTAATAGAAAGGGTCAAAATGAGCTCAAGCAATCTATCTTAATAGTTTTAATAACACATGCTGCAACCTTTTCTCTAACAAAATGCACATCAATCTCAAAGTGTTTAGACTTTTCATGAAAATCAGGATTTGCAGCAAGCTGAATTCCAAAACCGTTATCATACTGCAAATCCATAAGATATATACTAGATAAACAAACATGTGTAACAAATTTTCCAACTAAACTGTCTCATAGGTGGCAGAAGCCATACTTCTATATTTAGCCTTAGTAGAACTCTTGGAAAGAGTAGCTTGCTTCTTACTTTTCCCCTAAGACTTACCCAGAAAACACAGACACCAGTAACAGATTTCCTAGTTTTTGGACACTTTGTCCAATCAGCATCAGAATAAGCTCTTAGTTTTAAATAAGAAACTTTGAAAAAATTAAATACCCAACCCAGGAGACCCTTTTAGATATTTAAAACTCTAAGAGCAGCTTTCATATGAGACTGTAAAGGGCAATGCATATGCTGACTTATACAATGGACATCATAGCTAACATCAGGCCTGATATTAGTTAAGTAAATAAGCTTTCCAATAAGTTTATGATAACTAGTAAAATTATTCAAATATTTATCATCTTTAGACTCAACATGATTCAAAATAGTATTTTCAGGAAAAGGAATGCTAATAGGTCTAGCTGTTAACGAACCATATTCATGTAACAATTCAAGACAAAATTTTCTTTGAGTCATACACAAACCCTTATCATTTTTCAATACTTCTATACCTAGAAGATACTTTAATTCACCCAAGTCCTTTATAAGAAATTTAGAGCTTAAATACCTTTTAAGGTTATTAATCTCAACTTCGTCATTTCTAATAATTACAATATCATCAACATAATCAAGTAAAGCAACAAAGACAACACCTTTATGCTTCACATACAAACAATAATCAAACTTGCATAGTTTAAAGCCATGCTTAACGAAGGCAGTAGTGAGTTTATCATTCCACTGCCTTAGGGCTTACTTTAACCTATAAAAAGAATTATTCAATTTAGAAACTTTAGACTTACTTTCACTATTATAACCTTCAGGCAGAGTCATATAGACATCTTCAACAAGATCACAATATAAAAAAACGTTATTAACATCTAACTTGTTAGCCTTATTTTTATATAAGTCGAACAAGAATGTTATCGGTCGTCTTAGTCGTAATTTGTGTTGTTATGTAGTAGGCTAGTCGGGTTTAACGGGCTTGGACTTTAAGCTAATATTGTCCATGTTTTGGGCTCAAAGCCCAAAATAAGCCAAGCTCGACCCATGTAGAAAGCCCATACGCCATTTAGTAGGCTAAGGGTATAAATAGGACCCTCTCTACATATGAAGAGGGTGTTGATTACATTTGCTTCATTGTATGTGTGTGTAACTCACCAAACTCTCTCCTTCCTAATCTAATATTCTTCACTTTCCTTTCTACCTTTCTTCTTATTTTTGTGTGCTTGTTATGGGTATTGGTTAGCTTATTGTTGTGTTTGGATCTTATATATTTTGGGATATCATAACTGATATAAAGGCCAGCCATTAACAACAGCCATACTAACAAGACATCTAACAGTTGCCATTTTAACAACATGACTAAAAATCTCATCATAATCAAAACCCTCCTTTTGACTAAATCCTTTAGCCACAAGTCTGGATTTGTATCTTTTAATTTCACCAGAAGCTTTATATTTAATTTTCCATACCATTTACTTCCTATAGGTTTTCTACTAGATTGAAAATCACACTCACTCCAAGTATTGTTTCTATTTAAAGCTTTAATTTCATTATTCATAGCATCAACCCAGTTAGGATCAGACAAATAATCAGATAAGCAAGAAGGTTCAACGGACTTATTTAGAGTAGTAGCAAAACACAAATTAGCACCTCTTAGACTAGAATACTCCACAAACTTCTCAATACCATATTTCACATTAGAATTAAGCACATAATCATTCAATTTAACAAGCAACTTAGTCTGCCTAGTAGACATTATTACACCAGGTGTCTGCATATCTTCAAGATCAATCTCATTAAAACTTTAAGGTTGTCTAGGACTATTTTGAGAAAGATTTCCCTTGGATAAGCTTTGATCACCAAAGTGGGTTGTAATGTTCTCCTCCTGATATAATAATGATGTAGTATCTGTTCCATTATATATGAAGGGAGACTTACTACTATCCTCAACTGGTGTAGCCTTCCCATCATCATTGAGAGTTTGAGATGTTTGATTATCAAAGAAAGTTAAATGTTCTGTATCACTTGCATAGTCTGCATCTACATAATTAGTAGTACTAGATTTCATTTTGAAAGGACAAACGGTCTCTTAAAACTTTACATCTATAAAAAAGATAACATTTCCATTATCAAGACTTAACAACTTATAAGCCTTCTTAACAGAAGAATAACCAATGAGAACACATTTTTCAGACTTAAAAGATAATTTATCATGATTATTTAAGACTATTGAAAAACAAAGATAACCAAAACATCTCAAATGGGAAATACTAGGCTTCTTTTTTAAAACCAGCTCATATGAATATTTACCTTTTAAAACTAAAGATGGAAGCCTGTTTGTAAGATAGACAGCAGTCAGAACACAATCAGACCAGAACCTTAAAGGAATTACCCTCTGAAACATAAGACTCCTTACAACATCAAGCAAGTGTCTATGTTACCTTTCAACAATCTCATTTTGCTGAAGAGTATGAGCATAAGAGGTCTGATGTATTAGACCCAAGTTAGAAAAACTTTACTCATTTTACTATTAACAAAAATTTAGTGCCATTATCAGACCTTACAATCTTAATTTTAACATCAAACTAATTATGCACAAAATTTATAAAAGATACAAAAACATAAAAAACCTTATCCTTGGTTTTAATCAAGTAAACATATACAGCCCTAGAGTAATCATCAACAATAGTTAGGAAATATTTAAAACCTTCCCTATTAGGAACTCTGTAAGGACCCCACAAATCCAGATGAACAAGTTCACCAAGTTTTTTGGATTTGTGATTAGACAAGGGAAAGGGACCCCTTGTCTGTTGAGCCCTATGACAGACTTCACAAACAGAAATAGTTAAAGACATGGAAATATCCAAGTATTGGTGTAGCACAAAGAAGACTTGATCAGAAGGATGACCAAGTCTGTTATGCTACAACAACTTAGACACATTAAAACACATAACCATGTTAGACTTACCAATAGAATTATCTTTAATCATATCAAACAAGTAAAGGCCACCAGATTCACTATCAGTCCCTAAGATTTTCTCCCTTTTCAAGTCCTGAATGCAACACTTATTTTCATCAAAACCAACAAACATTTTACTGTCTCTTATCAACTTATTAACAGACATAAGACTAACAAAGTAACTAGGGACAACAAGAACATCATACAGAATAACATTACTAGTCAACCTCAAATTACCAACATGACTTATAATAGCCAAAGTCCTATTAGGATGACCAACAGTAATATTGAGACTAGTAATATCAACAACAGTAGACATACCAATAGTAGACATAGTCAGGTGCTGGTTAGCACTTGAATCAATTATCCATCCTATAGTAATAGTTCAAACATATAATTTTGAATTGACATAAAAAAACTTAGAGAAATTAATGTTAAACCAAACATTGCCATTAAAGAAAGAAGCCATACCTGCCATATTGGCATGTATGCTACTAGAAGGACAATCATTAATCAAACTTAGAAGATTTTGCATCTGCTCAGAGGTAAAACTAGAAGAAGTACTAGGAGAGGACTACTTATCGTTAGCTTTAACATCTACATTAGCATTAAAGTTTTACTTTCCAAAATTAGAATTTCTTTTAAAACCCGCAGGAAAACCAACAATTTCATAACATATGTCAATAGTATGTCTAATTTTACCATAGTTTTTACAATTTAGATTAGTTTTTGGAACCCTACTGACATTATTATTGCTAGTATTATTATTGTCGTTATTAAAAGATCTTCTATTGTTGTTAAAAGACTTAGCAGCAAAAGAAGTAGCATTAAGTTTAGATTCAGAAACACCAGAAGATTCAGGAATACCCCTATGAGATTCTTTTCTAGAAACAGTGGTAAAGGCATCCTTAACCTCAGGGAGAGGATCCCTGGTTAAGAGTGCACTCCTAATAGGCTAATAACACTCATCAAGGCCTATAAGGAATTGTATCAGCTTCATAAGCTGCTGATGCAAAACCAACTCTTTACTAGCATCACAAGAGCATTTAACTTCATAGATACACTTAGGCAGTTTAGTTAAGGCATCAAATTCTCTCCATAGAGAATTGACCCTATGATAATAATCAGTAACATAACTACCACCTTGTTTAGCCATATTAATTTTTTGAAGCAAATTAAAAATGATAGAACCATCAACTTTATCATAACTATTCATAAGTGCTTTCAAGCTCTTTCTACACAAAAGCAACATTATCAGAATAAACAAGACCCATGTAAACATCTTGAGATACAGAGCATCTATCCCATTAAGCTGACAAAACATTACTAGTAGCATATGACTCTTTCAAACATGACCCATCAATAAAACTAAATTTATTCCTAGCTTAAAGAGCCAATTTCATAGCACTTACCCAGATTCTATAATTTTCAGTTCCAAGAAGTTTAAAAGGAATTAGAGCAATATTACTATTATCAGTAGTTTGAATATGAAGAGGATTACTAGCATCGAAATAATTAATCAACTCAGTATTATCATAACTGCTAGGACCAACTATGATGACAGACAATGAAAAAAAGGCAAAATAAACAAGAACAGACAAGAGACCTACATAAGACCAAATAAGAGACAACCAAGAACATAACAAATTTAATTAAGAAATAGAAACAAATAAAACAAAAAAACAACTTATAACAAGAATAAAAAACAATCAATTAAAATTCCACCCTACTGTTGCAACTCCACAATCTAACTAACCTATCCACCAACAATCTACTCCCAATCCTAAACACACACCCAAGATTTACGAATACTATATATTTTGGACTGAGAGTAAAGCAGGGTTTCATACCACTAAGAGGTCAGAGGTGGTAGATCAAGGATAATCACTCTGTTTGCACCCAAAATACTTAAATATTGTTAAATCTTAAAGGAATAAAATTTTACTTACAAAGCTATTACGCGGAAGAACACCAAGAACAACCACCTGATGGTGGTATAGTAGGTGCTATGATAGGTGTCTCTGTGGGTATCACTGTGTGTTAGTCTGAGTAGTGGGTGAGATAATCACTGGTGTGGTGTCGGGAATAGTGGTAGAGATGAAACCGAACAAGATCACTCGTCCAGCAAGTGTCTCCACGCTATCCTCGGATGAGTCCGAAGAAATTGAGATAACTAAAATGGCCATGACCTGCACAAGCAAAGTTTATATAAATCATCTTTATATCAACCATGCATGATGCTAACATATGAATGGGTAAATGGGTAACTGAATGAATGTAAAATGAACGAATGAATGCGCGGGTCATCGAGTACGGCATGATGGGATGAAATGAGAAATACTTATAGTAATATTAGTTATACTTAGCGCCGTTAATTCACTTAGTCAAGAGCAACAAATGGTAAGAATGAGCCCATAATCAATTGAGAGATAAAACCCCCAAAATATAAAATTAGGGTTTCCAGAAACCCTAATTAATCAATATCCATAAATCACCAGATCTTATATCACTGATGTGTGCTTAAACACACATCATTTTTGTCACAACCCCAAACGGGCCCTAGACGGAATACGTGTCCGGAGGCGTGACGTTCCTGGATATCTCAAGTACAAAGCATAAAGAACGACCTCTAAGGGTACGTTTTAAAAATAAACACCGTTGCGCAAATTTAAAATAATAATAAGTTTACATCAATCAAATTTAAAAGATTCAAAAGTTAAAATGCGGAATCTTTAATAAGTTTAACAACAGTATTTAAGATAACATAGATGAAATCTGAAAACTGGTTCGGGCAATTAGACTTCATATAGATCAAGCAACATCTTCCAAGCTAAGCACCTGAGAAAAACATGCTTAAAATGGTCAACATAAAGTTGAGTGAATTCATAGGTTTAATTTGATGTAATAGTGGACCATAAGATTTTATAGGCATGCGACAGTTATAACAAAGACAACTTCACATAAAATATATTTACGTTTCACTAAGCTCATGACACCGATGCTAATTCTGATACATAGCTTTCATATAGCTATAGGTTTCATTGCCCTAGAGGAAATCCGACCTAAGATTTCCTATCCGAAATTCGACATGACATATATCTGTTTAATCGGGCGACCCGTGGGTAGTAAGTGTGACTTACCCGGATAGGGATAATTAGTCCCAATAGATCTATTTATTCACTCGCGCTCCCTCAACCGGTCCTCCGGTTAAGAGATTAACAGTTCATGATAGTTTTGGGCAATAGGAGGTCTAGCGCTACTTAGGCAACACGTAAACAGGGAAAAATTCTCATGAAAGTACTTGTGTCCGATTTTAAAAACAAGCAATGTTTCTCACCCCAAAGTTATAAAACATTTATTCAAAACGAGTAAAAGTGCGGGGCTATGAACTCACCTTATGCGAGTTGTGGATCAAAAGAAATCAATCAAGCGAAAACGAATCTCACGGTACTGGCGACAACCTAGCATATAGTGGTCGTTTTAGAATAATGTACAACGAATAACGCTTAACGCAAGAGTTGATCATCCGAGCATGAGTAGACATGGCGTATCCTTTTCAAAACGTACTTTCGAAAGTTATAGGTTTTGACAAGTCTCGACATTTTGACACATCTTCGAAAATATTTCGTCTTTTAGTGTATTTCGTCTTTTAGTGTATTTCGTCTTTTAGTGTATTTCGTCTTTTAGTGTATTTCGTCTTTTAGTGACCCGACACACCAAAGTTGACTCAATAATCGTAAATGTTGACCTAAACTCGACACTTAACGTTATTCTACATTTTATCATAAGTTTGATAATAAAAGTATATTTTTTGACGCATTTATAAAGTTTATAAATTTTCGGCATGACCTTTATGAAAATATCGACTTTCCATTTGTATTCATCTCGACTCGTGAAAATATCCGTTTTATGAAAGTAGATCTTTTATTGACTCAAAAGAATATCCAATCTATTTTCGACAACATCGCAAATATTACAACAAATTTAGTCTAAACCTAAACCTCTTCGACTTTCAATTTATGTTTCCAACAAAACAAATATCTAACTTAATCTCTTTGCCGATAATATTCTAGCTCGCTATATGATAAATCTCAATAAATAACATAGCCGTAATAATAACAATATATGTATCAAAATAGTCACAACGAACTTTTATACGCAAACGTACAACTACTTTTTATGTTCTTCCATTTATAAATAAAAAGATTAAACTTTGAGACTTGTAGTTTTATAGAAAAATAGGTAATGATTTTTACAACGATCCGCTTTGTACACCTTGTTCGGAATGATCATACGAATGCAAAAGTATAACTCATTTATGAAAAAGTAGAGACGACTTACAAGAAAACACAACGAAAGATGATTTGAAACTAAGAACAACCCAAACGTTGTTTATAAACTACCCGGATAGAAACAAGAATCAACCTCGAACAATATATCTTCAAATGGTGGATCAAAGATGAAAAGAAATGGATTTGGTGTGTGTGTTTGGTGGTTAAGACAAAGAGAGAAAAAGAAAGAGCAGTGTGTGTTTTCTTGGTGAGTAATGATTATGAAATGAATATGTACACATGAACTTAACTAGCAAAAATCACATATAAGGTGCTAGTGTGTGTGTGTGTGTGTGTGTGTGTCGACGGTGGGACAAGAGAGCCAAAAAGGGACCAAAATGATCCTCCAATCATTTCCCTTTGAGTACACGTCCTTAACCTCAAATCATGCAACCATGTCTAGTGAAATTGATTTCAAAATTTGAATCCTATGCATGTATGTGCATGCATATCCGGTTATAATGAGACCAAAGGAGGGATCAAAAGTGGCCTCCAACATTCTAAGAATTGTAGTGCATGCATATGAATTAATTTCCAAGGCTTTCCATGCATACATGCATTAATATACTTAACCAATTACGCAAACAACGAAAATGATTAACGACTTCACGAAAAATTATGAAATCTTAAATATTAATTTAAAACATAAAAACGCATCCAATGACGAAAGACTACGATGAAATACAGTGCGGTTCGCTCCCGGAGACGATTCTCATATTATAACGGGACAACTTCCTGGTTACGCGTAAAAGTTAAACGAAACATCGAAAAGTTCAATTTATCAAACGGAAACGGCTAAATTATTGAACCGAAATTCTCGGGGTGTTACATTTTTTCCCCGTTAAAGAAGATTTATCTTCAAAGCTTAGGATGCAACCTCTGCCGTGGGTGCAGAGTTGGTAAAAAGGTGCGGGTATTTCTTTTGCATTTGGTCTTCACGTTCCCAAGTGAAGTCAGGACCCCTCCTAGAGTTCCAGCGTACTTTGACATTCGGAATACGACTCTGCTTCGATTTGTCCTCAACTTGGATTTCATCCAATGGTATAGCAAGAGGTTCATCAGCTAAGCATTTCTTCAATTTCGAGACGTGAAATGTACTATGAACTCTGCTCAATTTTTCTTAGATGAAAAACGGTTATGATACTGAGCGGAAATTTACGGGTTATGACAAAGAGAATGTATAGATTAAATATCCTAATATTTCTACCAACAGCCTTCAGTTCGTCAACGTGATTCTGGTTAAAAATAGTAGGAACCTTATCTGTAATACATGAATCGGGATGTCTCCAAGGCATGTGAAATGGAATAGCCCTACAGTCTATCAAGAAAAATTTCTCCTTCCAAAGTTTTAACTCAGACTTAGCAACTTCCATACACACAGGTGCATGATCCCCATGTTTAGCAAAAGAGAACCAATCCCCCTGTTTGGAGAGTGTCTAAAATACCCAAAATAAGGTAATCGTAGGCTCTATGTTTAAACTTCGACAGAGAACGTCTAATGTAATCGCCTTGCTCAGACCTAGAGGAACTAGCTGGGAGATATGCACTTTAAAATATTTTAACACTGCTAGGAGGAAAGAGGAAAAAGGAATCCTAACACCCAAAGAGTCAAAAATCCTAGAATATATGCCAATGGCTGTATCTCTGGCTGGAAGATTTATCATCCTAAAGTTGGGATCAGGCAGGCAAGGTCTCAAGTCTAAGAGGATATCATAAGTGGCAATTAAAGTCTCAAGTTCGGTATCCTTTAATCGAGAAATATACGTATGCATATCTTTCTTAGCCATAAGGAAAGTAAGGTGAAAATCAAAGTATACCTCGAGAAGTTAATGAAAAAGTGAGCGGAATCCCTTAGGTCAAGACTGCCGGTCGAACTCAATAAACAAACTCCGGTCGAGCTCGACGAATATAACTCTGGACGAGCTTAAAATACTCAAAATAATCCCACTTCGAACGAGCTTAACCACCTCTGGACGAGCTCAAAACAACCCCGCTCTGGACCAGACCCTCCGGATGAACGCTTAAAACCGCCGAATCAAATCCACCCACCAAACAAGACCCAAATCTACCCTCCGGATGAGATCAAATTTATACCTTCGGACAAGATCAAATCAATATCTCCGAACGAGACCAAACGAACACCTCCGATAGAGCCTACACCTACGGACGAACTCAACCCTTCGGACGATATGAAATTCAAACCCAAGATCGAGTCAAACCCTCTGGACGAGAAAACGCGTATCCAATCAAGTCCACACATCCGGACAAGACAACTCTCCTCCGATCTAGTCCACACCTCCGGACGAGACAACTCTTCTCCGATCTAGTCCACGAGACAACCCTTCTCCGATCTAGTTCAAACTCCGAACAAGACCCACGTGTATTTGATCATGCTAGTCTCCGAACGAGACTCGCGCGCCCACGATCAAAACCACCACCCCGATTAAAACAAACTCCGATTAAGGTAAGCCCTTAAAAACAACACCTCTGACCGAGACAACTCGTCTTCGGACTGAATCACACTACTCCGGACGAGATACCTCCTCCGGGCGGAACACCTCTGACCGAGCACAAAGAAGGAACCCTTTGGTGGGGCACTCAAGTATAATCTATAAGTGAGAGAAGAGAATAAGGAACTAGGTGAAAATATTTGAGAGGTGATGAGGTAAAAATGAAAAGTGTGAGTGGTATTTATAAGACCTCTTAGAAATTCAAGGGTTATGAGTTTTGGGTAGAGTTGGGCCTAAGAAGCCCGCGATACATGGGCTAGTCGATTCAGGTGGACTATCAAACACACATGGACGATAAAGCACTATAGTTTCACACCAAAATAATGAAACATTTTTACTTAAATTTTGCATAGTAAAAAAAATAAAAATAATAAATCTCTCGATATGACCTTTGGAGGAGTAGGTCGAACGATCAAACAAGCTTTCTCTTCTTTAAGTCTAGCACCAACTACTTAACCATACATTGATGCTAGACTGGGGGGACATGATGAGGTATGGTCTCCTCCGGATGCTTTGGGGAGACAATCACTATTAACTCCTAATATTCCTAAGACAAAACCACTCTATGTTGGAACGGTCCACTAGAATAGCTGGGTGACGAAGGCCACCTCAGGTCCAAATGCAATAACTAAGGAGTAGCTAGTCTCCTCAAGAGGTAAGGGGTAGTTAGTCCCCTCAAGAGATAAGGAGCAGCTAGTCCCCTTAAGAGGTAAGGAGTAGCTAACCCCCTCAGGAGGTAAGGAGTAGCTAGTCCCCTCAAGAGGTAAGGAGTAGCTAGCCCCCTCAGGAGGTAAGGAGTAGCTAGTCCCCTCAGGAGGTAAGGAGTAGCCAGTCTCCGCAGGAGGTAAGGAGTAGCTAGTCCCTTCAGAAGGAAAGGAGCAACATTGTCTCTATCAGAGTTATTACACTGGCGACTGATGTACGAATGTCACAGACATCTGATCCATGACCAGTACTTGGAGTATGAAGACAACTTTGATCCCGAGGACAAAGTCTGATACATGTCAGCGACTTACGCGCTGCCCCTAAAAGACAACTTTGGCGCATAAGACAAAGTCTGATACATGCTAACGACTAACGTGTTGCCTCTAAAAGACAACTTAGCTTCCACAATACTCGTGTCTTGGAGCTAAGCCCAGGTAGTATATAATGAACTGTTCACACACATGAACAAGACATGTTTTACACACACACTCCTCCTTACTCTCTCTCTTTAGTTTCTCTCACTAAAACTTATACCAAGCATACACTTACTCTCACGCCAGAGCTTGATCTCGAATTCAAAACCCGGGGCGAGCTAACGGTGTTCTGTCTTATTTTAGCCTAAGAGACGAAGGGGTAGCTGCAGGATCTTTTAAGGATCAGGGCTGAAGAGCGTCTACGAAAATTTGCTCGAACATTTTGGTATTTGTTAAGAAGAGAAATAAAAAAAGAAAAAACAAAGGGATGACTATTTGAATAGAGAAATGTTAGATCCACATAAGGTTTACAAAAACAAATCCACATAATGATGTGACATGAAAACTATTGGTCTTATCTCTCATACTTTTGATTCTTTTCACATATTTGCATCCACAAATTAACCTACACATCATTATGTGGATTATTTTTTGTAAAAATTATGTGAGTGTAACATTCCTCATTTAAATATCACACACACAATTATACCTCACAGAAGCTTTTCCACGAGAGCTAATCTTTCATCGACTTAGTCAAGTATGATGAAGACGGAGCAACCATTAAAAATGACTATTTCGCTTATCATTATGATATGTTTCGCTTATCCAGGAGAGTTAATCTTTCAACAACCATTAACAATGACTATTTCGCTTTCATCAACCTAGTTAAGTAAATGTATTGAATCAAATTAGGACTTACACTACAACAATCGGGGTTTTCCCCAACGACATGTCGCTGGGGAATGGTCGCTGGGGAATACTCGTCAGGGATACAATCCCCAACGATAATCCCCAGTGAAGACGTGTGTCCCACACGTTTTTAAGTCAAGCAATTTGTGCCATGGTGGCAAACCTTTCCCCAGCGACATGTCGCTGGGGATTCTTTGGGTTAAATTAAGACTAAACTTAATTATGGAGTATTGATAAGTGTAAAATACACATATCCGTTTATACCTAAAATGACCCAATTAAACCCAAAACAAATCAGAAATGGCAAAAATATGCTTGTTTTAGTGTTTTGTGTGTGCAGGTATGGATACGTCAAAAATCACAAGAAAACAGTCAAAAACGGGCAAGCACGGACACGAGAATCAAAAGTCAACAAAGCCCATTTCCTCTTATTATAAAACATAAGGGCCAAAATTGCAAATTCCCAAACTGTTTTATAACT